>JACXGJ010001292.1:70491-88500 GCA_016801105.1 Esox niger | reverse complement strand
GGGTATTAATGCCTGTGCTGATGAGGACTCGATCCTGGTTTCCCGGGTATTAATGCCTGTGCGGATGAGGACTCGTGGGTATTTTACTCCCACCCACAGTGAAAAGGATGGTTCAAAGACCAACCAGTTTTGAGAGAGTGTTTGATGACAGCTGATTTTCCAATTTATTAAGATTTGTCACTGTATATGATACTTCATATCAGTAATAAAACGTAACGTTTCTTTGTGTTTTGTGCATTTTGTTACTTTACAGACTTTCTATATTGGTTTAAGTGTTTTTTCTTCATGTGTAGACAGACAATATCCCATAAAAAATAGGTATTTCCCTCTGCAAAACATGACTTGGTGACGCAACCCTTGTTGGCAATCACAGGGGTGAGACGTTTCTTGTAGTTGGCCACCAGGTTTGCACACATCTCAGGAGGGATTTTGTCCCACTCCTCTTTGCAAATCTCCAAGTCATAAAGATTCTGAGGATGACGTTTGGCAATTCGAACCTTCAGCTCCCTTCACAGACTTTTCTAAGGGATTATGGTCTGGAGACTGGCTAGGCAACTCCAGGACCTTAATGTGCTTCTTCTTACGCTACTCTTTTACTGCCTTGCCCCTGTATTTTGGGTCATTTTCATACTGGAATACCCATCCATGACCCATTTTCAAAGCCCTGGCTGGGGAAGGAGGTTCCCCCCCAAGATTTGAAGGTATATGGCCCCATCCATCGTCCCTTTGATGCGGAGAAGTTGTCCTTTCCCCTTAGCAGAAAAACAACCCCAAAGCATAGTGTTTCCACCTCCATGTCTGACGGTGGGAATGGTGTTCCTGGGGTCATACGCAGCATTCCTCCAGTCGTGGAATTTCACTTAGATATTCATTGAATAAATACACAAAGGCACCCTAATTTAATAGGTTTTAACATGCTACATGGAGAGGGTTTGCATGCAAGGAATCCCCCCTGAATGACCTGATCTCTCCTGCTTATATATAATCATTGTATCATTGTAATCTTAACCTATGGAGGTGAAGACCAATTACTCTACCATTGTATTACTTCCTGAGCCCCAAAATATGGGCTTTAGACAACCGAATCTTGCCAGATAGGTCAAGTGGTACACCACAGGAGGTAACACATGGTCAGCATGAATATCTTTTGTGTATAAAGTGGGGAGCAGGAACAGAAAGGGAGTCATAGATTTACATGACAATGGGGACAGTAGAAACAATGGACCTCTTACACCCTGGCCTGATGGTCACATTATTCATGAGAGGCTTCTATGTTGGAAATATTACAACAGAGAAAGGAATCTGATTGAAAGGCTAGATAAGTACTATTTCTCCCACAATGTCTCCCTTTTTGTTGGTAACTACAAACAAAAATGTTACTTCTTTGTCAAAATTAGGACCGTTATGCAGTTCTGTCAGATGTATGCCTGCAAATTAAATACATCTTGGAACAGTGAGCAAGTTCAAAAAGGCGCACTGTTTTGTTCATAAGCAGTGCCTTGCTTATGTTTGACAAGTGCCTTGCTCTGTTGTTGATTAAGTTACAAGGCAGTGTTTGGAACCCAGATTGTCACTGGGATATTTAGTTTGTGTTTAAAATGATCTTGCCACTTTGCTCAAATCAAACAGGCAGATGTGTGAAAGGAAAACGGTCTCATGTCCTTTGAGATCAGTTTGTATAGTTGGTTTTGGCATGACATTACTGGTTAAAGTATTCAGCTTTTCTTATTCAGTTGAGCATCAGGAACAGGGGCATGTGGTCACAAGGATGAAAAGGGGTCATTTTGTGGGTCTTCCATAGAAGGTAAACTTAGATGCAGCATCCATGCTATCAGAAACATAAAGGGAAATGCCAGCGTGGCACAAAACTGGATCCGTTGAAACAGGCCACTCGGATTGCATCCGTGTCTCTCGTCTCATCAGTATGATCTGCTGGAATCTCTCGAACCACCAAAACGTCTGGAAGATGGTCCTCTCTCGGTGGACTCCTGGTCACCAATCCTCGATGTCTCTCTGTTGATGATCTGGTGGTCACCGAACGTGGATGTCCCTCTGATGATGATCTGGTGGTCACCGATCGTGGATGTCCCTCTGATGATGATCTGGTGGTCACCGATCGTGGATGTCCCTCTGATGATGATCTGGTGGTCACCGATCGTGGATGTCCCTCTGTTGATGATCTGGTGGTCACCGATCGTGGATGTCCCTCTGTTGATGATCTGGTGGTCACCGATCGTGGATGTCCCTCTGTTGATGATCTGGTGGTCACCGATCGTGGATGTCCCTCTGTTGATGATCTGGTGGTCACCGATCGTGGATGTCCCTCTGATGATGATCTGGTGGTCACCGACTGTCGATGGGCTGGATTCTCTGGAACCTCTAAAAGGTTCACCTGGTAAGAAAGACGCCTTTCATTGAAATAGTTAAACCCTGACATAGTCCTTCGGGACTGTGTCTTATCCTGAGTCCTGGAGAGGCCTTTCACGGGGCCTCGTCTGGCCGTGTAACCCAACTGAAGTTTCAGTACCGAATTGTTCTGTTCAACGATTGTACTTGTTTGTGGTTGGTAGTGATAAGGCAGGGACACACCTCAAGCCTTTTCTAGACATCTGGACACCAATTCAATTACATTATTTACTAATGCCCCCATGATTTGGCTAGGGGTTTTACAAATATCTCTAAACAGAATAACACACAAACCTTGTCCTGGACAATGAAGACGTCAAGATTCATGAATTTATCCTGTGTCCCGGACCAAGCTTAATCTGTGTCAATGAAACCATTGTTGTTTCCTTGTATTGCTACAGCTTTGTTTTGTTCATAGGCACATATTTTGTCACTAACTATGTTCTGAATTATGTTTTGAAGGGCATTTTACCCCCACAGACTAGGTTTGATCTTTGACTATGCCATTAGCTGACAAGTGGCAGGGAAGCCCCATGGACTTTGTAATGTGACATCACATTTTGGCACCACTTTTACTGTTTAATCTTGATAATTTACATGATTTTGTTTAGGAACATGAAGAGTTTTTTCTGTTCTAACATCAATGTTGTTTAGACCTCTTCGTATTCCACTTGCATTTTTCCTGTAGGGTGAGAAGTAAAAAAAGTTGTAATACTGTAAATATTTAGGACAGGTAATATATAACTTATTTGAATGTCCATTTCACACTAACATAATTTTAGCTCACAGATTTTTTTTACAGTGGATATTAGCAAATTATTGCTATATTGGGAATATTTTGAGGATTTTAAACGAAGAGCCGTTCGAGAGCCAAATGAGCCGTCTCTTTACGGTGAACGGAGGGAAAAGAGCCACTTGGAATGACGTCATTATAACAGACTGGGAAACGTAATCACTGTTAGGAAGGACATGAAGACAGTTAAACACCTTTTACTTCAGTGTTATTGCTATGGGATGAAAAGGGATGGATTTAAAGAATTATGTGATCATGCTGTTGGATGTAGTATTTAATTATGTATTTCAGTTCTGTAGGGAGACAAAAATAATGAGGGCGATTCAGACGTTCCTCCTCGTCTGTTTCACACCAGTCCAGTAGGTAGCGGTAATGCACCAATAGCGTTGGAGGGCGGTCCGCAGTTAAATCCCACAGAAGAGGCGGAATTCCTTGTGTTGCAGCACGTTAGTAAGAGAAGTTTGGTCGCCGAACTAAGGTATAGTTTCATTTCGTGAAATACGAGCAGAACCAAGGTAGCTGAAATGGTAAGTGATTTAACAACTCTTCTTCTATGTGTCTTTTTCAGTTCGATATAAATATTCCGCGGTAAAAAAAGGAAATAACCAGGGAAGCTTAGTTCTGTCGGCTCTGCAGGTAGCAGTGACCGGTGATCCGGGGAGGGGGCTTGAACAGTTTAGTATAGGCCATCTCTAGATGACTACTAGCCAGTAGAAATATGGTCTTGTTAGTTACCAGGACATTAAAACAAAAGAACAGTCATTATGTTGACGAAATGAACATACACACATTTTCCGTTACTCACTAATACACAACACTATTATCCTTTCCAAGAATCTAGCTAAACAATTATCTAGAAATAATTTTCTTGTCTACTCAGATTTTCTACTCGTGTATAACTCAAATAATAGCTAGCCAACACGAAATTATTCTCTTGTATGACTCAAATTATGGTTCCATGATTACTATCAAATAACTAGATATTTTTTACCACTGTTTTGACTAATTTGTTAATTCAAATACTCCGTGTTAACATTTGTATGCGTGTCTCAAATTCCTACTGATTACCCTCGAAGTGACACGATTTCATTAACCTTGCATGCACGCATTTTCAAAACAGCCAGTCCAAAATCGACACCAGTTGGGCCGTGTTGCAACGCGAAGGTGATTGTGTGAGATTTTTTTCAACGAAATATCCTTATTTTGGTCCAATCACAATGATTGCCTCATTAACCTTTTGTAGACAAAACATATCACCATATCAAATAAGGCCAATGGAACATCACAATGTTTTGATTACAATGTTGATATTGCCTACAATTAGGCATATTAATAAAAAATGTACGCGCAGCGTTGAGCACCTTATGAAAGCGTGACATTTCTGTCATGTAATTTACCAGGGTAAAATGCGTGTTGCACACCGTTTTTGGTTCGAGAAGTTTAATCGACATGGATGGAACACATCCGTTTGAAATATAAGAACAAGGGAGAACTATTCATACATTGAGATAGTTAACGAGTTAGGGTGTACCCACGTCTCCAGGCACCACACCACTGTCTTTGCCTGTGTGTATATATTGGGAAGATGTAAAAACCTGTATGTACAATTGTGCTCAAAAGTTCTCATACCCTTGGGAGAATTGATTATATATGTAGAATTTTTCATGGAAACATATGTGAGCAGGCAAAACACATCTTTTATTTCTTATGGGATTCACATTCAACTGTAGGTCAACAGAATGGCACAATCATAAAACAAAACATGGCAACCAAGAAAAATTAACTGACCCCTGTTCAAAAGTCTGCATACCCTTAGATCGTAATACTGTGTTTTGCCCCCTTTAGCATCAATGACAGCATTCAGTCTGTGGTTTAGCTGCCCATTCGTCTTGGCCAAATGCCTCCAGGTCATGCAAAGTCTTTGGTCCTCTTGCATGAACCGCACGTTTGAGATCTCCCCAATGTGGCTTGATGATATTAAGGCCGGGAAACTGTGATGGCCGCTCCAGAACCTTTACCTTTTCCATCTTTATAAAGTTCCATTACCTTATTACGCAGGTCTTTTGACAGTTCTTTTCTGTTCCCCATGGCTCAGTATCTAGCCTGCTCAGTGCATCCATGTGAGAGCTAACAAACTCATTGACTGTTTAAACAGACCCTAATTGCAATTTAAAAAGCCACAGGTGTGGGAAATGTACCTTTAATTGACATTTTCACACGTGTGTGTGTGTTACTTTGTGTGTACCCTGTTTGTCAGACAGACAGACCAGGTAGGCGGCTGGCTGACCGACAGACCCAGAAAATGCTAATACTTTTCACTATTATGGTTTGTTTCTTCAGCAAGCAACAACTAATTTTCCAAACCAATGGCCTTGTTACTGGAGCCAGCATGAGTGAATGTCTCTGACTGACGGACCCTGGCCTCTAATGACAGACTGGCAGAACTGACTGACTGACAGACCCTGGCCTCTAATGACAGACAGGCAGGGTTGGGCGGCTGGCTGTTTGTCAGACAATAAGCCATAATAGTGAAAAATCTTCCTGAAGGGTGACCTGGTTCTGTGGTTATGAACCCGAGATTGTTGTTGTTTCTTCCTCCCTAGTGTATTTTTATCCCCATCCAATGTTCTTTAAGCATTTATGGGTGTGGTTTGGTCTTTTTTTTAGCAGATGGAGGACAAACCCAGCCTTCTGCTTTCGTTCCACACTGAACCCAAACAAGAACCACTACATGCTGATGGTGACAGTGGAGCTCAGTGTTCATTGGTGGATTCAGAGATGACAACAGTGGAAGACAAAAGTCGAAAAATGGGACTGAATGCTAAAATTAACCATGAAAAGGAGGAGAAGCATTTGGGGGATTTCATTAGTCAAGGTAAGAACTGGGTTTGGGTTGACTTCCTTTGCATGTAATCCTCCAGAGTGGTTGGTCAGGCATGTTCTGATTGTACATGACTTGTATGTAAACCTGGAGAGGTTGACATGATTTGACATGTCAAACTGTGTATTGGCTTAAGACTGTTAAATTTGTCAGTATTGGATAACATGTATGGGCTATGGAAGATCAACATCTTGAACTCATGCTGAATCAAGATTCTCCCCTGACTTGTTTGTTTAAAGACTTTGATCAAAAGTCGACAGAAGCTAACAATTCCAGGCAAATAGGCACTGAGTTTGATCGCAGACCTTGAAATGCCTCCACATGTTCAGTCATACAATGCCAATTAGTCTATCAGAAACTTCTAAAGCCGTGACATGACAATTTCAGGAATTGTCCGAGCAGTTTACTGGCACAGTCAAGTTATTGTATGTAAGCTTCAGACCCTCTGGATTTGTGATATTGTGAATTATAAGTGAAATCAGTCTGTTTACAGTAGTTGGTAAAATTACCTCATGCACAAGGTTGATCTCCTAACCAACAGTTTCCTCAGCCCATAAGGCTTCTCAACCAACAACACTCATCTAGGATCGTATTGATCGCATGAACATTCCAGTTGCTCTGATGTCAGTCTACATTCAATGTACATTAGAATATTTTAATGGGCCATTCCTAGGCACATTACTAATGATATTCAATCCTTAGACCTTAATTGTTCGTATTCCTCATTCCCTACTCTTTAAAATGGCTGCTAGTTTACGTTGATATGTATGTGTTTTTGCTTTATATTATTTCATGCTGAGTAGATGTCGTGTCCCATGTCACAAGAATCTCATTGTGCAGAATGATGCTGTGTCATTCAGTGCATTAGATAAATAACTGTTGAACTTTGTATCACAGGTACCTATGACATTATGTAGGACTGCTGACTAACATCAGAAAACTAACAGGGTAACAAGTTGGTAGACTTACACACCGTTGAAGAAGATCTATAGTTTCTTTGCAAGTTTTACCTTCTCAGAACAAGATGATACTGAGGGGTTTCAGAAGGAACGTCTTTGAGCCTGTAATCAAACCCACAATTGCTGATTCTGTAGATACTGAACTAGTCTAAAGAAAGCCAATGTTCTTGGTTCTTTAATCATCCCAACAGCTGCGCTAACTATCACGAAAGGATTTTCTAATTATCATTCAGCCTCAACTCTTTGACAGCTAGGGTTTCCAAATCCGCCTGTCACTGGCTTGACATTTTGGCCTCTAAAATGGTCATCCTTTATAGTTGAAGGCAGGGATTTATATTCTGGGATTGTAATGACCCTCAACTACATAAAGGATGTATTTTAAACAAATTATTGAGACAGTTACATGAGTAATCCTGTGGATTAACAAACACAACATGCCATTGGGCCACAGGACAGATTTTTTGCTTCTAATTGACCTCTGTACACTTATTTAGTTATTCTATTGAAAATTCAAGCTAGTATAGTCATTTACATCATTAAATGTCTACACAGTTTTTTATGAATTCAATGTTACTTTTATGGACAATTTCTTTTTTGAAAACAAGGACATTTCTAAGTGACTCCATACTTTTGAACAGTCATGTAGGTTCTACAGCATCGTGGGTCCTTTGAAACAGCAGGGTCGGACCTAGTATGCCCCTGAAACAAAGCGGGTCCGGTTGTGGCAGTCCCCCTGGTTTCCACAGTATCCCGGTTAAATTGAATGGTGGAAAAAGTCATTGAATTGGACATTTCCGTTCTGATCATTAAATTATGACGTAGGTCATGGAATTATGGCAACGGCCAGGATATGTCAAATATTTCTTGGGATGAAAGACTTGTTAAATTTAATAACATTTCTTTTAGTTGAACTCTAATAAATGTATTTATGTACAGTGCAGTGCCTCACAAAGGTATTCACCCCCCTTGGCATTTTTCATGTTTTGTTGCCTCACAACCTTTTTATGGGCTTCATAACAAAGGGGGTGAATACATATGCAGATGCCAATTTTCCTTTTTTTCTCCAATTTAGACTATTGTTTTCTGATCCATCACATACAATTCAGATAAAAAAACATTGAACTAAAGGCTGTAATGCAACAAAATAGGTAAAATACCTTTGCAAGGCACTGTAAATAACTGCACTAATGATTGAATGCATTTTTCTGATATTTATCACACAGATAAGATTGCTGAAGTTGATACAGTTCCTACATCTGGAGAGAAACACCAGGAAGACTGCAGAGAAGAGGAGCCTCACCCCTGCCCCAGTTGTGGAAAATGTTTCCTACATGAAACAGATCTTCAAAGACACATTAACATATGTACAAGAGAGAAACCTTTCTCCTGTTCAGACTGTGAAATGAATTTCTCTCATATAAGTTACCTTAAAGCTCACCTGCGCAAACATACAGGAGAGAAGCCTTTCTCCTGTTCTGATTGTGGGATGAGGTTCTCTTGGTTAAGTAGCCTTAAAGTTCACCAACGCATTCACACAGGAGAGAAACCTTATTCCTGTTCTGAGTGTGGGAAGGGTTTTGCTCTGTTAGCTACGCTTAAAAGGCACCAGCACATACACACCGGAGATAAACCATTTCCTTGTTCTGAGTGTGGAAAAGGTTTCATTACATTGTATGAACTTACAAGCCATAAGAGAGTGCACACAGGAGAGAAGCCTTACTCCTGCCGTGACTGCGGGACGAGTTTTTCACAATTAGGTTATCTTAAAAAGCACCAGCACATACACACTGGAGAGAAACCTCATTTGTGTTTTGACTGTGGCAAGAATTTTTCTCAGTTAAGTCAGCTTACAAGGCACCAGCGCATACACACTGGAGAGAAACCATTCTCTTGTTCTGAGTGTGGAAAATGTTTCATTACATTGTACGATCTTACAAGCCATAAGAGAGTGCACACAGGAGAGAAGCTGTACACCTGTTCTTACTGCAGGAAGAGTTTTTCACAATTAGGTTATCTTAAAAAGCACCAGCAAATACACACTGGAGATAAACCTTATTGCTGTTCTGATTGTGGGAAGAGTTATTCTCAGTTAAGTCAGCTTAAAAGACACCAGCACATACACACTGGAGATAAAACATACTCTTGTTCTGACTGTGGAAAAGGTTTCTATAGATCATCTGAACTTAATAGCCATAAGAGAGTGCACACAAGAGAGAAGCCTTACCTCTGTTCTGATTGTTGTAAAAGTTTCTCTTGGTTAGGTAACCTCAAAATTCACATGCGCACACACACTAAATAGAAACCTTATTGCTGTTCTGACTGCGGGAAAAGTTTTTCTCAGTTAGCTAAGCTTACAAAGCACCAGCATGTACACACTTGAGATCAACCTTACTCTTGACTGTGGGAGAGGTTTCATTACATCACCTGAACGTAGAAGCCATAAGAGAGAACACAGGGGTAGCCTTGCTCTTATTTTAACTGTGGGAGGAGTTTCAGAAATACAGTTTCTGCCAAAATACACTACTCAAAATAAATTATGGGATCACTTAATTTGCAAATTAGGTCTTGATGTACTAAATATATTAAAGCCAAAAATCTTTGCTGTAAATTGTGTTAATTGTTATAAGCAAAATGACAACAATGGTCAATGGAACCAAAATCACCCAATGAAAGTCAAAGGAAACAATTGCAGTAGGCGGACAACTCATGTCTGGCCTCCATGTGAGTGTGTGCACTGCTGATGAAGGCTGGGCTCCTGGTGTGACGGCAGCAGGTCGATTCACCATCACCTACGCTTCCAAACTGGACAGCTTGATGTCTCTGAAGTTTAATCTACTTTGTGATACTTTGTGATGAGTGTCAACAGATACATTCTGGACAATAACCATACTTGTGAATGTAGGAAGTTCTTTCCAGCATGATCTCAACTGTCTGTCTATCATTGAGTACTTACACAACAGAATACATACTAATATTCCACTTTCAATTACAATAATGTTCCTACTTCTAATAAAAGGGTTATTTATCAAAGATCCTGCAACCATGTTATGTATGAGTGCAGGACTTTCAAAGACACGCACCTAATTACCCAGGTATGGTCAACGGCCTGGAGGAAACAAGGATGTACTGGTCAGTTTGGTTTGGAGACTGGAAGGATCATGATTTTATAGATTATTTTTATTGTAGTACGGAAATATTAAATAGATACGTTATATTGCATCCTCGTATGTTTTTTGTGTTTTATAGTGTAATTGAGTAATATTATTGGTTGTAATATACTATTGATTTCAGCAAAAAACCCGTCCCTGGGTTATACCTAAGGGGTCTCACAGTCCTTGCTCGGTCCAATGTCCACTTAAGACTGACGCTAAGGGAATAACACTTGTATTTAGGTGTAAACGAGATCTTGGTCTCTATTTGTGTTCCTTGTTAAAATGATGGTCAAAGAATTTTCAGGTCTGCTAGGAAGTGAACAAATAAAACAGGTCTTACATAAAGGTCATTTTGGACAGTGAACAATAAATGTTTTGAAATACATTTGGACAAAATTGAAATGTATTCATACATTTTGAAATACATTTCTGATATACATTTCTAAATTATTCCTGCATTTTCTAGAATCCTCGTATGTAGAGATACCTGGATGAATAGCTATGTACAGTAAATATAAAAGAAATTCTGCTGCCTACGTGTGGTCTTCATTACACACGGTCTCTATTGTAAAAAACGTTAAAAAAAGTCTTTACCTCAATGTTTGCTTGCTGCCATTTTTCTGCTATCGCTAAACAGATTGAAGTACACAAATAGCTACAGTTGAGCTGATGTTAATAAATTGGTGTGATGACAATATCAAAACCTAAACCAATTCAGAACTAGAACCACATGGCTATTGTTAGCAAAACTACATTTTGAACAATACTATACAGCAAGGTGAAACTGTCCTAATTACATTTGATATTGCATATCCCTTTTTTGTGACCAAGTTATTGTTTAATTGTATCTATTTTTTCCCAATGAGGGTACATATTAACATATTAATACTTTATATGTGTATAAATACATACTGTGCATAAATACATTACATATTTTGACATAAATATACATGTTTACAAATAAAATTCACATACAGTGTATTGTTATGGTTTGGCTACTCACTTTTCCAGCATCCATTTATCCCCTTCCCTCTTGTCAACTGGCAGTCACCAGTCCAGACATTCAGTCTCCTGTATCTGCTAACAAAGGCAAACATGGCCCCATTTTCTTATGGCTAAATATCAAGAGCTTTGGCTACATAATTATGACTTAATAGACTAGGTGTTAAAAGTAGATGACAGAAAAATGAAATGTAAAGTTTTTCAAATCACATCATGGGAGAGGGAGCACTTTGCAGCCACGCAAACAGTAAGAAGCCCGTTACCTGCATGAAGCCGACAGGAGCATCATCTGATGGACCAGATGAATGGGCCCGTAGCTGGATCACTAATGGACTCACGGCACCACTTCAGTCAGGCACCAGCCAGGTGGAGGAGGGGCACTGGTGTGGGCTGCTATTATAAAGGATGAGATGACCTCTTTGAGTTGATGATGGACTGAAACTCAACTCCCAAACCTGACCCGATCGTTTAGCCATCACAATTTGGTCAGAGTCAAAGACTCTTTTTTTTTTTCTGTCCTCAAAGCAATTTTTTCTGCTTTGAGGACAGAATGTTCACTTGAAGCCTACTACTAACATTATTCTAGCCCACTGGTTTGATTTTACAGTGGAGGTTAGCAATTATTCGCTTTATTGGGATTATTTTAAGGATTTTAAACAAAGAGCCGTTCGGGAGCAAAATGAGCCGTCCATCCGGTGAACGGAGCCAAAAGAGCCGGTTCACCCAAACCACTTGGACTGACGTCACTACACCAGACAGGGAAATGTGATCACTGCCAGGAAGGAAATGGAGACAGTTAAACACATTTTAATAGCTGGGATTAAAAGGAAGGGATTTATATTAGATTCAATTAATAATGCTGTTGGATGTATTATTTATGTATTTCGTTTCTATAGGGAGACAAAATCAATGGGGACCAAATCAACACTCCAGTCCAATTGGTGGCGTTACAGCACCGAAAACCTTGGTTGCCGTCATTTAAAATTAAAGAAGCAGAAGAAGGAGAATTCATTGCATTGGAGTTCGTTGCTAGTAGGCTAAAATTTTGTAGCCGAACTTCGGTATAGTTTCATTTCGTGACATACACAAACAAGAATCCAAGTAGCTGAAATGGTAAGTGATTAAACCACTTTATTTTTCTTTATGTGAGCCTTATAGCTTCCGACATTTAGTCTTACAGTTTTTATAGCGTCCTATGTTTTTATATTCTATTTTTATTTTCTTATTCTGTTTTCTTATTATGCTGTATTTTATATTTCTCTTCTTGATTTATTTTGTTATTAAATGTATGTCTTGCTGTCTTTTACCAATTGTAATGCAAGTTCTGGTGCTATCAGAGGAATAACCTCGGTGTAAATGTAACAATATGCTGATGATGGATCTGACTGTTTTGATTCTATTGCATTATTTTCATTTTCACTGTAAAGCACATTGAATTGCTTCTATGTGTGAATTGTGCTACATAAATAAACTTGTTTTATCTTTTTTAGTTCGACAGTGGCGTCGTTAGGCCTGGGCTATAGCCCCGGATCTCAATTGACGAAACTTTTTTTTTTAAAAATTGCCCCTTATCTATTCATCTATAATTACCATCGCGCATTATGACAATGTTGACATCGACATTTTCCGAAAGATCGTTCAAAACCCCGTACTTTCTGCCTGGGGGGAAGGCCTTGACTGCAGTGTGCAGTTCCCCGCCGAGCTCAATGTGGGCGGAGTCAAACGCGATTAACCCGACCCCTCCTGGTCTTAAATGTCACTCAAGCTGAGGTTTACGAAGGTATCGAGGAAAGCGAATCTTAATTGAACCTATCCTACATATACATATACATATACACACACACACATACACACATATATATATATATATATATACAAATATAAACCTCGGTGCCCAAGCTCTCATAAAGTTTATTCTAATTTACTAAAGAAGCTGATAAAACCCACTGGTGCTAAATAACTTACAGAAATTGAGGAAAGCCAAGGACATGCAGGAGAGGGTGTGCGGTGATGTAACCACAACTAAAGAATAATTATGGATAACGTGCAAATGCTACCAGAAAGAAACCAAGTGGGTAGCTGCATTGTATTCAATGACTTTAGTTTTATTAGTTTACTATTATTTTAATTGTGTATTTTGTTTCTTGCCCGTAGGTACCAGTCCAACTTTACCTTTTGATATGATAATTTCTCTTAAATAATATATGTGAAATATGGCAGTTGTTGTATTTTCTGTTAATTTGCTATAATATTATTGAAAAACCGCAATAAGAGAATGTTTTCACTCGTTACACACGATCCGTTTAATATACGCATCTTGTCGCAGCTGCTGTCTTGGATGGTAGATTGAAAGCCGAGTGAGTGATAAGGGGTGATCAACCGCGTAACCAGTTTAGAGACATACGCGACCGCTTTTACTTTACACAACTGTGGTTGCAGCCTTTAAGTACAGAAATGATAAGAAATGCACCATTACATCATCCTGAAGCCACAGACACTAGTCAAACTCGTCTTTTTATAAGTGTTTTGCAAGTTACTATAGACAGGGATTCATCAAAACGTTTTATATATCCATGTAAACATAACTATTTAATTTCAATAATAGTGATAAGCCACAATAAAAGCAGAGTATAGACACCCAAAAGCGCATTTAGATTTAAAAAGAATTGCTGGTGAATACATTCTGCTGCTAGTTCCCGTCGCCCGCACTGTTTTGTCCTTGCAGGTGCGGATGTCTTCCTCTCTGGCTTTTTTTTAATCTTTGTGTGTTTTACGTGATCTTGTTCAGACACTTTTGCTGCGATTTTGAGCATCTTTTTACTCGTCTCTACTCGTCTCTACCGTCATCTATCAAAACGTAACAATTTGCGATTTTGAATATTGCGTTGCACGTAAGGTACGCAATGTCCATTGTTTCCAGATTCAGGAATTTTAAGACTATTCAGACCGCTTTTCGAGTGGAAGCAATATGGTAGAAAATCTGTTGTGTAACCCATTACACAGGCATCCATTACCTGGTAGTTAAAACTCAAGGGCTCTCAACAAGCAGTTTGTTTTTATCTATTCTTTTTTTATCGCCTTCTGTTTTTTGCTTCTTTATTCATTTTTTATACAGGCCTAGCTTGGTGTTTTCCATGCATGCTATATTGGTCATCTACCACAACAATGTGTAGTCAGTCAGTTATTCGGCCATTCCTGTAGTCGCGCACTAGTGGACATGGTGGTCAGTGATTCAGAAACATTCTCTCTTGTTTGCTTCTCTTACACGGTCAAGGAAAAATAAAATGTAATTGGTGTAGGAAATCAGTTGTCGCTAGAAACAAATCATAAAAGCGCAAAGTCTTTGCACTATACACTTACAAATTACACATTACAAATTACACATTATCTCTGATGTGGGTCTGCTGTTATGAATCTGTGATTGTTGTTGTTTTTCCTCAATTGTGTATTTTATTCTGATCCAACATGTTCATCAGTCATGTATGGGTCTGGTTTGGTCTTTATTTTAGCAGGTAGAGGAGAAACCCAACCTGCTGCTCTCCTTCCACACTGAACCCAAACAAGAACCAGTAGATACTGATTCTTACAGTGGAGCTCAGTGTTCATTGGTGGGTCCAGAGATGACATCAGTGAAGCAGGAAGACTGCAGTAAAATACTGGGACTGAATGTTAAAATGAAAAAGGAAGAGCAGGAGGAGAAGAATTTGGGGGATTTAATTAGTCAAGGTAAGAACCGGTTTCATCAAGTGAGTTGTAAGAAATTATACATTTTTAAACCGTGAACAAAATCATAGAACCGTAAAGACCGGGCAGGAACTTTTGAGCCTGTAGTCAAACCCACAATTGCTGATGCTCTAGATACTGAACCAACCCAACAAGCCATGGACTCCTCCTCAGACTGCATTTTGTACTTGGACACTTTTAATTCAGTTGATTCACATTTCCCTTCTGATCATTCAATCATGAAGTAGATCATGGAATTATGGAAAAGGCCAGGATAATATCAAATACTTCTTGGGATGAACAACATGTTACATTTAATAATAATATTTTTAAGTGGAATTATAAATGTACAGTATATTTATGTGTATTTGTATGTGCATAACTGTACTTATGAAGATTTCTGATATGTATCACACAGATGAGATTGCTGAAGTTGATACAGTTCCTACATCTGGAGAGAAACAACAGGAAGACTGCACAGATGAGAAGCCTAACCCCTGCCCCCGTTGTGGATTTTTTTCCCTAAATGAATCAAATTTAAAACAACACATTAACATATGTTCAAGAGAGAAGCCTTTCTCCTGTTCAGACTGTGAGAAGAGTTTCTCTCATTTATGTTACCTTAAAGCTCACCTGCGCAAACATACAGGAGAGAAGCCTTTCTCCTGTTCTGATTGTGGGAAGGGTTTCTCCATATTAGGTAACCTCAAAGTTCACCAACGCATTCATACTGGAGAGAGACCTTACTCCTGTTCTGAGTGTGGGAAGAGTTGTTCTCAGTTAGATGAGCTTAAAAGGCACCAGCGCATACACACTAGAGAGAAACCTTATTCCTGTTTTGACTGTGGTAAGGGATTTTCTCAGATAGCTAATCTTAACAGGCACCAGCACATACATACTGGAGATAAACCATACTCTTGTTCTGAATGTGGAAAAGGTTTCATTACATTGTATGAACTTACTACCCATAAGAGAGCGCACACAGGAGAGAAGCCATACACCTGTTTTGACTGCGGGAAGAGTTTTTCACAATTATGTTATCTTAAAAAGCACCAGCACATACACACTAGAGAGAAACCTTATTGCTGCTCTGACTGCGGGAAGAGATTCTCTCAGTTAGGTCAGCTTAAAAGGCACCAGCACAAACACACTGGATATAAACCATACTCTTGTTCTGACTGTGGGAAAGGTTTTATTACATCATCTGAACTTACTAGCCATAAGAGAGTGCACACAGGTGAGAAGCTATACTCCTGTTCTGACTGCGGGAAGAGTTTTTCACAATTAGTTCATCTTAAGAAGCACCAGTACATGCACACTAGAGCAAAACCTTATTGCTGTTCTGAGTGCGAGAAGAGTTTTTCTCAGGTAGATAATCTCAAAAGGCACCAGCACAAACACACTGGATATAAACCTTACTCTTGTTCTGATTGTGGGAAAGGTTTCATTACATCATCTGAACTTACTAGCCATAAGAGAATGCACACAGGAGAGAAACCGTACCTCTGTTCTGATTGTTGGAAGAGTTTTTCTTGGTTAAGTAGCCTTAAAATTCACATGCACACACACACTAGAGAGAAAGATTGATATCCCTGAAGTTTAATTGACTTTGTGTTACACTGTGATGATTACATTACATACATTTGAATGTAGGTTCTCAACTGACACGATCTCAACTGACTATCATAGAGTACTCACACAACAGAACACTGAAATAACTAACATACAGTCATTACCTGAGACTTTATACTAACGGTGTTCTTTCAAATAGAATAGAGAAAGCTCCTTCTAATAAAAGTCTCCAACAACCATGTTTTTTGTACATGTGCAGTAGTTTGGCTATTTCAAATTTGACACGCCCCTAATTACCCATGTATGGTCAACAGCCTGGGGGAACCAATGTACGGGTGTCAGTTTGGTTTGGACATTGTTAGAAACATTCTATAGATTTTTTTATAATAGTACAGACATTATTTACATTCATTCTATTGCATCCTTATGTGTTTTATAATCTCATTGATAAAATGTGAGTAGTTGCTAGATGGTTACCAGATTAATTACCCAAAAGTTTCCCTTAAAGATAGAAAATACATTTTAAATATCTTTTTTTAAACATATTTGAGCTATATTAGTGTTTCGTGTTTATGCATCTGATCCAGACCCTTTGTGAGAATACATTTGAATTACCTATTGGGGATTAAATTGCATTACATTCATTTGATGCTAAGCCACAGAAAGTAATAATAAATAATTTCACTTAATTTATATTCAATCAGATGTCTATTCACAACAAATTCAAAGACACGTCACTTCATGAATGTGGAGTAATTAACATTTCTAATAAATCTCTATGGCGATGTATATATAGTGCTACTCTTAGAGTAAAGCTAAATTGCAGGGGCAATTTCTATAATATGTTAATGAATCCACTTCATTTCAATTGAGGAAGGGCTCCTTGTACACAACATAAAGATAAATTATACGGTAGCATTTTTTTAGAATTTATGAGAAAGTTGCATTTAAATATATAGGGCATCTCTATGGAAACTTGGATGCTGTCAAACATAACATCCTCAATTACCATAATTTTAGATGGCAGTGTTTGGCTTTTTATTCTTTTCGGTCTGTATGTATTTTGTTTGACCGTTAAAGCAGTTGAGAAGTCATGCGACGCAGACTGTTTTTCAGAGCGTTTTCACAAATAATATGGTATAGCCGTGCACACATTTTTTGCTAGTTTGACCGATAACATTAAATAGTTGGCTAGGTTGTTCACAGTCTTAATGTAGCAAGCCCAACTCGACAGTATTGAGCACTTCTAGCTAACCATTTTGGTAGTTGTATTCGATTGAATTGGATTGGTCTAGCAATATCTTTTGGGTAAATCCTCACTTTAATCATGTCAATATGTACAGTAAAATGTAGCCAATGTCAACTTAAACATAGAATCCAGTTGCCATTGTTTGGTAATTAAAACAATCTGCAAGCTAATTTTCTATGCCGGATGACTATTATAGGGCTAATGGATAGTATCATATGGCTAGGTAACTTAGCTAACTATGTTTAGCTACAGTGGGGGGGGGGGGGGGGGGG
>JACXGJ010001292.1:47041-70391 GCA_016801105.1 Esox niger | reverse complement strand
GGTGTAATGCCCCCTTTTGCCCCCCATGGCGCCGGGCCTGGGTGACATGTCTTGACTACCCGGACCTATTGTTTTTATCTCTTTTGGGGGGTCCCAGTCTTAATTAGAGTGCAACCCCCCCAATCTCCCTGTAATTTGAACCCCCCAATATTAGTTAGTTAGCTGTCTTTATTATCCCCAAACAGCATTTTGTTGCACAGCCAGCAGTACATTTAACTATCAACACAATTAACACAGTTACTGCAACTCGCCAAACACCACACAACAATTCACACACAAAAAACAACAACATATTGTATAATTACTTTGTGTAATTCAGAAGGCCAATATCATCAGGGATTAAATAATTCTTAAATCTGCAGGTCCTATATCTTGGTAGGTTTTATCTGCGACCAGATGGAAGCAACCTTTGTCTCATTTATTTGTTTCATATCTTAGTTTCTTTGCATTATACCATTAGCACAGGTATGCCCTAGGGTTATGCTATTTATTGTCTTTGCTACTCCACCTTTGCACACTAACCGACCTTCCTCGCAAAATACGCTTCCAATTGTACCAACTGTATAAAGCCCTCTACTGCACTATACAATTATAGTTAGACTTTTATGGAGCTAAATCAGGGACAAATGTTTTGTTAATTTGAAAAATACATATAAAGTTGAAAAACTAAAGCTTGAAATAGAAAATTCAAATTTTGTTCTAAAACATGAAAAAGAAAACCATGTATTCACACAAAAAATAAGTGTTACTAATTTTTCTTTCAGTTTGAATACAATTTTGATTAAATTCTGGAATTATTTGGAAAAAAATATTATTTTTAATTTTTCACTTTGTTGATTTGTTTTCAGTTCCACATTTCATGTTTTCAGATTCAAAACATATTTTTTTATGGCTTCAAATATTTTTTCCGGTTTCAGATCAGTTTTTTTCAGTTTCATACTTTGAGTCCCCGATTTTGGGTAGGGGGCGTGGCTTCAACCCAGAGGGGCGTGGAATTATGAGTGACAGCCCAATAAAGGCAGAAGAATCCTCAATCATGATACCTTCAGGAAATGGTGTTAATGTGAGAACTATGGCTGAATGCTTTCCATCGACAATAAACATGTGATTTTTACTAAACAAACTGATGCCAGTGACAATGTTACGTTTAAAAAACTGTTTTGGACAACTAGTTTTTCAACTATATATATTTTTTTCAAATTAACAAAATATTTGGCCCTGATTTAGCTCCATTTCTTTCTAGCGCATTTGTAATCTTGGTATTGTCTTATCACTTTTACTGTATTTAGACTCTTTACTACATTTGTATTTCAACTCTACCTCATTTAATATTTTGTATACTGTGTACTCTATGTGTAATTGTATGTTGTCCTGCATATCTGCGCGTTGCCTTGGCCAGGTCGATATTGCAAAATCTGTTCTCAATCGACAAAAATAAGGTGGGAGATTCAGACGTTCCTGGTGTCTGGTCCACAATCCAGTCCAGTTGGTGGCGGTAATGCATCGGAAACGTTGGTTGCCAACCGCCATAATATTAAAGAAGAAGATTGAGAATTCATTGTGTTTTAGCGGGTTTTAGCACGTTGTTAGTAGGCTGAGGTTTAGTTATCGAACGTCAGTATAGTTTCATTTCATGAAATGCAAGCAGAAATCCAAGTACCTGAAATGGTAAGTTCCTGAAAAGCTGTTATCTTCTGTCTTTTTCAGTTTGATAAAAATACTCCGCAGTATGAATGGTTAAATGGCGGTGATCCTTACAGTTTATTCATTAATAAAATGTTCTTCATTAAATAAAAATCGGTATATCCAGATCAGAAAACAAAGCTGTAATGTTTGTAGGTATTCTCCTATCTTGCAACGGGAGGCACTATAAAGCGTTAGCAATTTATTAGCATTAGTCCAGTTTTAATCTGAAAACCTAACAAAAAAGAACGAGCGTCTTGTAAAAAGCGTCATTAAAAAAACACTTCCGGGTCTCTAAAATCAAAAGTGACAAACTTTAATTTTTTTTAAACTGACAAATGGATTAAAACACGTTCCAGGGGCATTTTTCAGACAATGCCAATGACTGAATATGGAATACACAGCCCCATACCTCAAACTATTGAATATTCCACAGAGAAAGCTATGTAGGAACTGTTCAGGAGAGTGTATAGCAATTCTAACCTGTCTAATCATGGGGAACGTGCTACATCTAGCAACACAGTATTTTCCACACCCTCTTTTTCCACATTGTAACTCAATGGATATGAAATACACATTGACTAATACAGGAAAAATATTCTATATGCCGCAGTGAATGTATTGTAGGAAATGTTCAGGAGAGTGATGTAAATATGATATATCTAAGACCAATTATATAAATAAGGTCTTAGCAAAATTATTATGGTGAAATTAAGTGATTATTTTTGAATGAATGTTACATCCATTCAATCACCATCTGACACCCTATTTTTTTCTATGACGTTTCATGTAGAGTTGGACATTGGTAGGTGAAGTGGGACACTTCTCTTTAATAAATACTCTTTACTAGGCCTGCTGAAATAAACATTTTAAAATATCTGTACATGCCAGTCAACAATAAATTGGATTTCAGACAAATATTACAGTCTAATGGTCTATTATTTGCAGCTCATTTTTGTTCAAGTATCGTTGTAATTTGCACGTTGAAACAACCACACTGTATTTTTTCAGGGCTTCCTGTATTCCTCCTGAGGTCACCTGTGGGTTTTTCTTTGTATTCCGAACAATTCTTCTGACAGTTTTGGCTAAAATGTTTCTTTGTTTACCTTATCTTGGCTTGTTATCAAGAGATCCCTGAATTTTCCACTTCTTAATATGTGTTTCAACTGTTCTGACTGGCGTTTGTAAGGCTAAGGGATATCTTTTCATATCCTTTTCCATCTTTAAACAGTTCCTTTACCTTTTCTTCTGCTCCCCATGGCTCAGTATCTAGCCTGCTCAGTGCATCCATGTGAGAGCTAACAAACTCATTGATCATTTATACACAGACACTAATTGAAATTTAGAAAGCCACATGTATGGGAAATTGACCCTTTAATTGCAAAACAGATTTGCCCGGTCAATGGCCTAGGCAGGAAACAAACCATAATAGTGAAAAGTCTTTGCACCATTACACTAAAGTGCACCCTATCTGTGGCCCGCTCTGTTGTTATGAACCGGTCATTTAGTTGTTTATTTCCTCCATTGTGGGTTTTTCCCCATCCAGCATGTTCATTTATCATGCTTGGCTGTGGTTTGGTCTTTATTTTATCAGATGGAGGACAAACCCAGCCTGCTGCTCTCCTTCCACACTGAGATCAAACAAGAGCCACTAGACGCTGATGGTGAGAGTGGAGCTCATTGTTCATTGGTGGATTTAGAGATGACATCAGTAAAGCAGGAAGACAAAAGTCAAACACTGGGACTGTATGCAAAAATGAAAGATGAAGAGGAGGCGAAAAGTTTGGGGGATTTAATTATTCAAGGTAAGAACTGGTTTTATTAAGTCGTATGTTAGAAATGATATATTTTTGTTCCGTGAACAAAATCACAAAACTGGAAAGTCAGGTCAGAACTCTTCATTAGAATAAACTGCAGATATTAAACATATTTCGGGTTCAACAATTCAGCCAAGGATAATAACTTAATGTTGAATACATAAAGCGTCATGGTGGAAATATAGTTTTATATGCCGTAATGAAGGTATTGTAGGAAAACCTCTGGAGATGAAATAGAATGAGCTTTGGAGGAGCACTGTGTGCTACATTCTGCAACACTAGGCTATACCCTGCGTGCACAGTTATTAGGCAAGTGAGTATTCTGATCATATCATCGGCAACGCAAGCTGAGTTTTGAGAGCAAGTACCACCTTGCAAACTGCACGGCACTGTCAATTGGGTCTGCCGGATGTGCTGGCCTCTTTGTGGGCGGAAGGGCGGTGCTTATGTTGGGGAACATGGAGTTAACCGTGAAGACCACCTGCTCGAAGCAGTTCAGAGATGCAGCGTAAGTTGTCATGACGGCATACCTCGGGTAAAACGTATTCACTTTTTCCAGTAAGAGTTGATCAGGAACTGACGTCACCAAGTTTGTCTTGAAGTTGACCCGATAAGCCAGTTACCTCGCTCCGTAGTTGATCGTATATGTCCATTAATAAATATTCAAGAATCAGAATTAACTATTTTTCACTTTAGTGATATAGTGAATACTCAAGTAAATAAAGGCATCATTAACACACAAACCATTGTCTGATAGCCGATGTTTTATCGATACACCAAGTGGAATGGCCTGTTTCACTTGCATCTTGAGCTTCTTTGACCTCATGTTGTGGGTTTACAGCAGCAGCTTTCAAATGGGTAGTCAAGATGGCGCCGTTGAGGATGGCTGCCGTTTATCGTGCTCCCAACCAACTTTGCGTATTGATTGTTTTATTATTGTTACAAATTTGTCATTTTGTTGCATTTGCAACCGTGTTATGAACATAGAACAGACAATCACTATTGGACATCAGCACTGCACTGGAATCGTCTTTTTCGTACAGAACCTCAAGTTGAACGAACAACCCGGGATACCCTTTGTTGTTCACTTGAGCAAGCGTCTGGAAAACAACGCAGACGAAGGAACTGGGAAATCGGAGTGGAGTTTTGTTCCGACTGCGGGTAAACCGTGCGTGCTCCTCTCCCTAGTATTCTCTTAATGAACGTCAAGTCACTAGACGGCAAGCTGGATGAACTTAGGAGCAGGCTAGCTTTCCAGAAGGACATTACGAACTTTTACGTACTGGCTGGAGCCCTCAACAGCAGAGTCCGGTAAAAGCAGAGGGGGTGGTGTCTGCTTCATGGTAAACAATCCTTGGTGTCGGGACACGGAGTGCATTTCTTCTGGATGTTCTCCTGATCTGGAGCGTCTTATGATTACATGTTGCCCTTACTATCTACCCTGGGAGTTTACATCAGTCATTTCAACAGCTGTGTACATCCCCCTCCAAGCCAACGCTGGGGCTGAGCTCTGCAAACTTCTTCGAGTTGTCAATAGGCTTGAATGTTTTCACCCGGAGGCTGCCTTTATTGTTGCAGGCAATTTTAATGGCGCCAATCCAAGGAAAGTCCTACTGAAGTTTCAAAAACACATCAACTTCCCGACAGATGTGAAAAACACTTGACGATGTCTACTCTCCATTCCATCATGGATATAATGCCCTCCCCCATCCTGCTTTCGGCCAATCAGACCATGCGTTGATACTGTTGCTCCCTGCTTACAGGCAGAGGCTTAAACAAGAGAAGCCAGTGGCGAGGTCCATTCAAAGAGGGATGGGAGCATCGAACACCGATTTACATGAATGTTTCCTCACTACCAACTGGGAAAGTTCCGAGAGGCGCCTGGAAGCAATATCAACGAATACACAGAGTCAGTGACCGGTTTTATTAGCAAACTGCAGCCTTCAATTCCGGCAGCAAGGACTATTATAAGAAATCCCTGTATGGTCTCAGGAAGGCAATAAAAACTACAAAAAGCCAATACAGAGTCAAATTAGAATCTCTCAAACAGGGCTCCAATACCAAGAACATGTGAAGTGGTCTGAGAACCATCACTGACTATAAAGGCTATTCAGGCTGTGTGGGGGAAGTGCCGGCTTCTCTCCCAGAGGAACTGAACTGAACTTTCTATGCTCGCTTTGAGAACATCATCCCTGGCATGGACACTCAAATGGCCCAGGATGGCTGCCCTTTACAAATGACCAGGTCAGACGTCTGTAAAGCCCCAAAAAGGATAAACACCCTCAAGGCTCCTGGAGCAGACAACATCCCAGGCTGTTTTCTGAAGGTCTGTGCAGACAATCTGGCTGATGTCTTTACTGGTATCTTCAACCTATCGCTACATCAGTCAGTGCTCCCCAACTGCTTCAAAAAGTCAATAATTGTCCCTGTGCCAAAAAAGCAAAAAGTCCTCTGCATGAATGACTACCGCCCTGTAGCACTCACCAATCCTCATCAAGTGCTTTGAGTGGCCAGTTTAAACTCACATCACAGATTCCATGCCTGTAACACTTGACCCGCTGCAGTTCACCTATAGACATAACTGATCTACAGAAAATGCCATTGATCTGACCCTCCACTCTGTACTGTCTCATCTGGACAAGAGGAATCCTGAACTTCCTGATGGGCAGACCCCAGGTGGTGTGAATGGACAACATTACCTCCTCACTGATTCTCAGACCTGGCTCCCCCTAGGCAACTCACATCTCCAACACCATTGTTAAGTTTGCTGACGATGACTCTTCTTCCTACACTGATTAAGGAGATTTGGCATGGATTCCAGGATTCTCACCAACTTCTACAGATGCACTATCGTGAGTATCCTGTCCGGCTGTGTCACCGCCTGGTATGTCAGCTGCACCGCCCTTGAACGAAAAGCACTTCAGAGGGTGACTAAAACAGCAGTTCGCCTCACAAAGTCTGACCTGCCATCCCTGCAGGATCTCTACACAGACCGGTGTAGGAGGAGCAAACAAATCATTACAGATTCCAGCCACCCATGCCATGGACTGTACAGAAGTATTTGGTGCAAAACTAACAGGCTATGGGACAGTTTCCTTCTCAGGCTGTAAGGCTGCTCAACTCCTCCTCCCTCTCCCTATCATCAACTCCAGACCCTTTACCTGCTTAATTGATGAAGAAATAACAATGGAATAGCCCATAACTGTCCATGAAACAGCTTTTGAGTCAATTGTCCAATTACTTTTGGTCCATTAAATAAGACAGGGCTACAAATTAGAGCTATAATTCCTAAATACTTCCTCTAATGGGGATGTGAACACCCTCAAATTAAAGGTGACAGATTGCACTTTAAGGGCATATTAATTTTTTAAGCTTAACTTGAATATATTTTGGTAAACAGCCAAAATAACAGTGTGTCAGTTTCCAATTATTTCCAGGCCTAACTGTACAATGGTGTGTATCACTGCACTAATAAACTTTTCTTAATCACACAGATGTGAATGCTGAAGTTGATATATTTCCGACATCTGGAGAGAAACAGGAGGACTGCAAAGAGAAGTCTCACTCCTGCCCCTGTTGTGGAAAATGTTTTCTAAAGGTATCAGATTTAACAGGACACATTAACATATGTACAAGAGAGAAACCTTTCTCCTGTTCTGACTGTGGGAAGAGTTTCTCTCATTTAAGAACACTTAAAGGTCACCATCGCAAACTTTCAGGAAAGGAGCCCTGTGGGAAGAGTTTCATACCATTACATAGCCTTAATTTTCACCAGCACATACACACTGGAGATAAAACATACTCTTGTTCTGAGTGTGGGAAATGCTTCATTACATCATCTGAACTTACTAGCCATAAGAGAGTTCACACAGAGAAGCCTTACTCCTGTCCTGATTGTGAAAAGAGGTTCTCTCAATTAGATAGACTAAAAAGGCACCAGCGCAGACACACTGGAGAGAAACCTTACTCTTGTTCTGACTGTGGGAAAGGTTTCGTAACATCATCTGAACTTACTAGTCATAAGAGAGTGCACACAGGAGAGAAACCTTACTGCTGTTCTGACTGTGGGAAGAGTTTTACGCAATTTGGTCACCTTACACAGCACCAGCACATACACACTGGAGAGAGACCTTATTACTGTTCTGATTGTGGGAAGAGTTTCTGTCAGTTAAGCAAGCTTAAAAGGCACCAGCACATACACACTGGAGATAAACCGTACTCTTGTTCTGACTGTGGGAAAGGTTTCATTACATCATATGAACTTATTAGGCATAAGAGAGTACACACAGGAGAGAAGCCTTACTTCTGTTCTGATTGTGGGAAGAGTTTCTCTCAAATAGGTAGGCTTAAAAGCCACCAGCACATACATACTGGAGAGAAACCTTACTCTTGTTCTGACTGTGGGAAAGGTTTCATTACGTCATCTGAACTTATTAGGCATAAGAGAGTACACACAGGAGAGAAGCCTTATTTCTGTTCTGATTGTGGGAAGAGTTTCTCTTGGTTATGTGGCCTTAAATCTCACCAGCGCATACATACTTAAGATAAACCTTACTCTTGTTCTCGTTGTGGGAAAGGTTTCTTTACATCATCTGAACTCACTGCACACACTCCCTTTTGTTCTGATTGTGGGAAGAGTTTCAGCCATCCAGTTTCCCTCAAAATACCCTACTCCAAAAAATTGATGGGACACTTAAATCACACATCTGGTCTTGTTTAACTAAATAAATTTAAGAACAAAATCTTTACTGTACATTGTGTCATTCATTGAGATAAAAAAGTACATAGTGGTCAATGGAAACCAAAATCACCAACCGATTTGAGGGTTGGATTCAAACCGAAAATCCAATTAAACAATTGATATCACATTCTTCATCTGCTGAGCAGATGTTTTTATATTGTCGCACCAATTCTTTAACAATGTTTTGATCAAAGACACCAAATTAGAACTAGCAACAAGGGGCTATTGTTAAGAAAACAATGCGCTCTTTAAAGTACTATTCAGCAGTGTAAACAATGCGCTTTCTACAGTACTATCAGCAGTGTAAACAATGTGCTTTCTACAATACTATTCAGCAGTGTAAACAATTTGCTTTCTACAGTACTATTCAGCAGTGTAAACAATATGCTTTCTACAGTACTATTCAGCAGTGTAAACAATGTGCTTTCTACAGTACTATCAGCAGTGTAAACAATGTGCTTTCTACAGTACTATCAGGAGTGTAAACAGTGTGCTTTCTACAGTACTATCAGCAGTGTAAACAATGTGCTTTCTACAGTACTATTCAGCAGTGTAAACAATGTGCTTTCTACAGTACTATTCAGCAGTGTAAACAATGTGCTTTCTACAGTACTATTCAGCAGTGTAAACAATGTGCTTTCTACAGTACTATCAGCAGTGTAAACAATGTGCTTCCTACAGTAGTATCAGCAGTGTAAACAATGCGCTTTCTACAGTAGTATCAGCAGTGTAAACAATGTGCTTTCTACAGTACTATTCAGCAGTGTAAACAATGTGCTTTCTACAGTAGTATCAGTAGTGTAAACAATGCGCTTTCTACAGTAGTATCAGCAGTGTAAACAATGCGCTTTCTACAGTACTATTCAGCAGTGTAAAGGCATGTGATTCAAAGGTCTGTCAAAGTTTTCAACAAACTGACAGGTGAGAAAATTATTTAGCGTTGCTGTAGTCACTGACCTGGCATCACTGCTGGATCTCTACACATAGAGATGTAAGAGTAGATCATTACAGATCCCAGCCATCCATTCCATGGACTGCTTACCAAGCTGCCGTCAGGTAGAAGGTTCAGGAGTATTCCGTCCAAAACTAACAGGCTACGGGACAGTTTCTTTCCTCAGGCTGTAAGGCTGCTCAATTCAGAAACCCCTCTTCTCTACCGTCCATAGTCCCATGCACACCTGTCACGTTATACCATGCTTATCTGCCAATTACATCATGCACACTTGTCACTTTTACATTGCACTACGGTTGTACAATTGTATAGTTATTATTATTGATGTGTGTTTTTTGGATTGTGTTATTACTGAATGATTGTGTTATAATTTTTTTTATAACTACTGTTGTTTTTAACACTGTCGGGAGTAGGAAAACCAAGCATTTCATTGCCGTAACTTGTTATTGAAAATGCAAATAAACCTTTGAATTTGAACGTACTGCGCTCTTCCACCAATCCGAAGGAGCAATGGGCATTCTGGATGTTAACTCTTTGTGGAGCGAAACATTTTAAAACAATAGAAGAATACATTCAGGTTATTGTTATTGGACAGAATTAAATTGTGCCTGAACAGTGGTGAGTGCATATCAACACCCCCCCCCCCCCATTCAATCAGTTGGTTTCATCAAATGAATCCCAATTCAAACTATATATCGAATAAGTTGTAAGACTGAGCCAAATAATGATAGCATTCATTCAACGTGTTTCACTAGCAACTACAGTACGTATTTAAGTTAATCTAGAAAATATGTTATTATTGGCTTCCATATTTTTATTTCTTCCTTCAAAATTGTTTCCCACAGGCCTGAGGAATGACTTTGACCATGTTGGGTTATTGGGACAGTATATGGATAACTTGGGGCATTTTGACCTGCAAGTAGCCATGGGCGTACACAAGCACTGAGACTGGGAACAAGTGGTAATTATCCTTGGTGATCTTCTCCTGGGGGGCTAAATTGGTCGTAAAAAGACATTTCACTCAGCATATTCACTTAACTCCATTCACAAGAACTTTCGGATTGTCTTTGTGCTGACTGGATTAATGAGGCCCCAGAAATCAGAAATCCACATTACAAAGAAGTATTCAGGACTGGGGATACTTGAATTTAGACAGAGTCATTGGATTTATTTTGTATTCTTATTTTAATTGATTTAATTCATTCCTATATTGAAGTAAATCAGTAAGTGATTCACAACATCAAATAGTCTTAACCCATCAGAGAGGCACGAAGCTTTGAGATTTGCTCTGGTTGTCTGAGGGGAATTTCAGAGAAATGAGAAGCTGGTGGTCACAACAGCACACAGCAGGAATGTTAAAGAAGAGTTGAAAGAATTTGCGCATATTTTATAATGCCATATTTTTTGCTGAGTTGATCATCGATTACATATTTTGATGATTGCTGATTTTCCAATTGATTAAAATGTGTCAGGGTATGAGAATTTATGCCATTATTAAAACGTAACGTTTCTGTAAACTGCCGTAACTATGGATGCAAACGCCCAAGGCAAGTAAATCATCAGGTACTCTGGTTGGTTGAGCAGTGACTCCCGGTTCTGTTAGTGGTTGTACACCATGCTTCGTTGACTTATATGCACAGCCCACTTCCTCTGGTCTTACCGGAGACCTCTGCCACCCGAACAGCCCTGAAGACATTGCGGCCCACTAGCTCAATTGCGTTATCTGGTGTGTTGTTGTTACGCTACGTTTCCGTGAAAATCATGACACTGCAATCCAAAATCATTTTTGGGAGTTGGTTCTTAGTCGTATTTTATCCCTTTTGTTCGCCAGTGATCGGATGTTAGCTTGGAAAAGGCTAGGTAGTGAAAGCCGATGGGGGATTAGCATTAGCCTAGCCCAAAGGCTATCTCGACGCACGCCGCCTCCGTAAACATCCTGTCGGTGATATTTCATTCACCTGTGGAAGTTGTCAAAAACACTTTCTGAATTGTGTTTCAATGTGCTTTTGTTGTGGCCAGATATATCGAGCGTATATCAGGCTGCACTAAAATAATATACTAAGAAATATGAAGTAAAGTATTGCTAATTTGCTAAATTTGCTTAGATACGGAGCCTTGCTTATTGCACGCACTGCCATCTTGATAAGGCTATAGTTATTATAATGTTAGACAAGAGATTCGCTTGACGGGAGTTGCCTTGATAATTGGTCTGTTGTATTAGTCTCAGAATGTAGAGTCTGGTGTGAACTTCAACTTCGGTGGGGTTTAACGGGGTTTGGCATCCAACGCTATTGGTGCATTACCGCCATCTACTGTAAAGGAGTGTGGGCCAGCTTCCGGGAGCACCTGAACTCTCCCTGCCAACCCAGTTTCTTTAAGGAACAAAAACAGACACCTAACCACTGCAACCGAACGCCTCCTCCCCAACATAGCTTCTAAACTCAAAAGTGCACCCCCTCTTCCTCTCATAGTGGCTGCACTGCCTCAGGACATGATTCACCATCTTCATTTCCCCTCAGTAGTCACACAACCCAGTCAGATGCTTCCCTATCATGTGTAGTGTGTCGTGCCAGCCGCAGTGCCCTACCCTCAATCTAGTCAAAATGTCCTCCTCTTACAGCCCACCTTCCATCCCCAATCTCACCCTGTATCTGGAACAAGTGCCTTTCTTTAGTGTCCACATTGGACAGAAGTCTCCACTGATTGGTCAACATCAGCGAAGGCACAAATGAACTGATGCAGACGGGACACAGGAACAAGCACTAATCAGGAACATGAGGGACACCTGTGATTAGGACAGAACGGAAAACACCAACACACACACAGGATACCTGTATCACCCACAGAGTTCACTGTGGGTGACGAGGACGGCAGCGGAGAACATCAGTAAGCCAGTGACTCTGCCCCAGAATGGCACTGGAGAGAGGATAGCCCAGTGGAGATGGGAGCCCATCTGGCAGACAGCAGGGATGGCTCATGGTTAAGGAAATGAATATTCAGTCCATCATATTTCCCAACATACACTGAGGATGAGTGTTCCACCACGTACAAGGTTCAGACCCCTGTGGTGTAAAGATTGGAAGTCTTTTAACTCTACCCCTTTAATCTACCTTCGGATTCTCCTCACAGAAACCTGGTTAAATACGTCGGTCAATATGAACATTTCCATAGATGAATCCAGTGGTTCTTGTTTGGGCTCAGTGTGGAAGGAGAGCAGGCTGGGTTTGTCCTCCATCTGATAGAATAAAGACCAAATCAGACCCATACCCGACTGATGAACATGTTGGATGGGATTAAAATTCATGCATAATGGAGGAAATATGACAAATACAATAACATTACCATAACAACAGACCAATCAAATTTGACTTTGTTTTGTTTAGATGTATTTGTATGCCAATTGCATTTTTCCAGTAGGGTGACATCATCCTAAAAGACTGCTAATATGTAGGACAGGTAATATGCTTTTAACCCATTTGCTCATCCATTTCACACTCAAACATAATTCTAGCCCACTGGTTTGCTTATACAGTGGAGATTGGCACATTTTCCCTTTTTGGGATTATTTTGAGGATTTTGAAGTAAGAGCCAAATGAGCTGTCTCTTTACGGTGAACATAGCCAAAAAGCTGTCTGAATCAAATGACTTGGAATGACGTCACTACACAAGACTGGGAAACGTGATCACTGCTAGGAAGGACATGGAGACATTTTAACAGATTACTTCAGTGTCCTAGCTATGGGATGAAAAATCAGGGATTTATATTAATTCGTTAGCTGTGTTTATTATCGCCAAAGAGTATTTTGTTGCACAGCCAGCAGTACTACTACAACTATCAACACAATTAACACAGTTACTGTAACTCGCCAAACACCACACAACAATTCACACACAAAAAAACAACATTGTATAATTACTTTGTGTAATTCAGAAGGCCAATAACACCAGGGATGAAATAATTGTTAAATATTTTGGTCCTACATCTTGGTAAGATGTATCTGCGACCAGATGGAAGAAATTTGAACTAAATGAAGGGGTGACTAGGGTCAGTTTGGATTGACTGGGCCTTCATTGTAACTCTGACTTTATACAGTTGGGTTGTCAATATAAATGTATGCCTGCAATTACATTTAAGGAATAATGCTGTTGGATGTGGTATTTAATTATGTATTTAATTTCTGTACGGAGACAAACATATTTCTGATTCTGACTTTCTTCTTTGTACCTGTTTCACACTCCAGTCCAGTTGGTGTCGGTAATGCAGCGGAAACGTTGGTAGCCAACCGCAATATATATATATTTTTTTTAAAAGAAGAAGCAGAATTCATCGTGTTGTGCTTGTTAGAAGCAGGCTAACATTTGGTAGCCGAACATCGCTATAGTCTAATTTCTTCAAATTCAAGTAGAAATTTAAGTAGCTGAAATGGTAAGTACTGAACGAACAGAATCTTCTTTTTCAGTTCGATATAAATATTCGGCAGTCTGAAAGGTTAGATTGCGGTGATCCTTAATCTTTTTTTAAATAAAAATATTATAAAATGTTCTTCATGTAATGTAAATCAGTGTACTGTTATCCAGATCATGAAACAAAGCTTTAACGTATTGAGCATTAGCATTATATAAGCGTTAGTCCAGTTCCAAACGGAAACAATAAAAAAGAGAAGAACCAGACAAGCTTTTGTTCCGCCGGTCCTGCAGTTAGAAGTGATTGGTGAGCAGGGGCGTGGGCTTGAACATGTGTATGGGACAAGTCTAGATGACTACTAGCCATTAGAAATATGTTTAGGTTAATTTCCATGACATTGAAACACAAGAACTGACCATTGATATTACGAGTATGTGGTTGAGGGAGCTCAAGATGTGAGATGAAAACTAACATGTCTTTATTGCAGAGTTGACACTTATTAGCTTTAGATCTGCAGTTATCCAAGGATGTGACCTTGTTTGGCTCGACAAACGCCCTGTATAGAGAGTAATCTCTTATACGAGAGACAAGATTTCGCTGTTAACATGGTGGGCACCCTGACGTAGGGATGGGGTAACCGAGGCTTTCTGAACCATTGTATCTTGTTTCGAAAAACTATTCTGCTCGAAGCTTTAAAACATCGTGCACAGCAATGTCATCGAAAATGGTCCGGGTGCGCGGGTCATTGTCTTATTCACATGATATGCACCCCGAGGTAATCATGGTTTTCAGTCACGTGGTTGCTCTGAAAGCCTGGCGGGCAAAACATTGCTAAAACTTGGCGGCTAACAAGGGGAATTCTATTGGGCTACTGCACAAGCCGATCAAACATTCAAATGACAGCCCATGAGGGTTTTGATCACCTCACAAAACATGTAAAACAATGGTATGTAAAGAAACTGCAAGTCTTAGGCACCAGTGACCCATATACAGCACCCGCTGCGTTTTTCATATCGTTTTAAACAGCGACAGAGCTGAACTTTGGGGTGTGTACAATACCTTTTGGAGAATCCATCCCCTTAAGGTCCGTGCACACTGTTACACTGCTACCAAAATAAAAGCGTACAAAAGCACAGACGGCTATATCTACATTCCGTAAATGCGATTGTTTGGAGGTGATGAAGGAGAAATTCTTCATCGTCTAGGCGAAGTCGAGTGCAGTTTGACTTAAATTGCCGTTTGTCCTATGGTAGGTCAATGTAGCGTAGTGCCGCCAACATAACACGGAATCTTGTGACAAATATAGCGGAAATAATATAAACGTTTTCCCAATCAGGTAAACAATTCCTAACTTCATAATTAGTGATGGCCATTCGACGCTTCGTTCCCGTTTTTCTTGAAGCAGGATATAGCTAGCAACGCTAACTCAGATTTTTTTCCCCAAATAAAAGCCTTAATTGAAATATATACGACAATTTAGTTAACAAACTAGTCTGTATTTTTTGTTTAATGTCCGTTCCAATGTTATTCTTGTCCGTTCTTATTCACAGATTTAAAGCTCATCATGAAAAAAAATCAGCCCAGCTGTTAAAGCGACCGTGGTCTCAGTCTGTGCAATAAAGGTTTCATGATAAGCATTGTTTTTGCTAGCCAAAATTATTAGGTTTTTTTCTGTTTATTATTCTGTTTATTTAGTAAGTTTATTTTAAGCATGCGAATTTTAGTACATCATAGTGAGTAAAGTTCACTTGGTGTAAGAAACGTGATGATTGTTAGATACCAGGACGACTAAGTGCCAATATCCCTTGTTTACTTCTGCCCGCAGTATGAATATTAAAAAAGAAGCAAAGAAGACTGCCTCCTTTTTGTTATCCAAAATTAACACTGATGTCATGTTGTCAGTCAGTTATATTCATTAATCAGTTATGGGTGTGGTTTGGTCATTGTTTTAGCAGGAGGAAAAACCCAGCCTGCTGCTCTCCTTCCACACTGAGATCAAACAAGAACCACTAGAAGCTGATGGTGACAGTGGAGCTCAGTGTTCATTGGTGGATTCGGAGATGACATCAGTGAAGCAGGAAGACAAAAGTCAAATACTGGGACTGAATTTTAAAGTGAAAGATGAGGAGGAGAAGATTTTGGGTGGCTTAAATAGTCAAGGTAAGGACTGTTATTTTCAATTGGGTTTTACATTTTTGATCTGTGAACATAATTATGTTGAATCTTCTCCACTGATCTTCTCCACTGGTCATTGTCCATCTGTAATGTGAAGCACCATCCATCCCAAACTGTTGATTTGGCCCCTCCCAATGTTCCTGCTATTCTCTCTGATGGGTTGAGGAGGATGGCCTGTTTCACTTGCTCCATGGACCGCATGTTGTGGGTTCACAGCAACAGCTTGCAAATGTGAAAAGAGGGGACTACATATTAAAGAGCTGTAATTCCTAAACCCTTCCTCCAATTTGGATTTGAATACCCTCATTTACATGAAATTAAAGCTGAGCGACAGCAACTTTAAGCCCATATTCATTATTTAACTGTAACTTGAATATATTTTGGTTAACCGTGAGCTTAGTATTATAAGGTTCCATTTGACATTTTTGTTAAAATTGAGTTATTTCCATATATTGAATTATTGGATGTTTATTAATCTCTGTGGTGTTGTTTTTCTGAAAACGTGTTTTTATGTCCATAAGTCACAAAATAAAAAAGTTCCATCTCCAGAAATGCATTCCTCATTGGAGGAATAAGGTTCTATCTGTGATCCAATCAAAAGCGTCAATGAATACGGTGAATATAGCTAGCGTACTATCTAGTAGGCCAGCTATCAAGTTGCATAGTGGCAAGTTAACGGTAACTAGCTAAGTAAACTTTTAATCACCGTAGCTATCCACCTAGCAACTAGATGTTGCAGCTAGCTGATTTAGTAACTGGGTAATGATATTGTCAGCTCACTAGCTAGTTAACTGGCAAACAAATCTAGATACTTTTCAGAGTTTTTATGTGTTCAGGAGTGCAGTCATGGCCATGTATCAATAACAGCCAGCTATAAAAAGCACCTTGCTATAGTAGTATATAGTAACTGCTTGTAGAAATTGTGACTATAAAATGTATTAAAGAGAAGGCTCCGATTATGATCAAGAAGCATGGACACAGCAGGAGAGAGAACAACAGAGACCAGTAATGAGACACATAGTGGCAAAGATTAAGCAGAGAACGAGAGAAGGGTGTGGGTATGTTCAGGCAGTACCTTTAATAATATTTTATGTGGTTACCCATAAAATAACAATAACAAAATACTAACACCACAATCTATTCTAAGAATAAATAATATTGTGATGGTCAGCTGTGTTGAGTGTTTTGTATTGTTTTGTATCCCTAACAGTAGGGGCAGTGGCAAGAGACGGGGATATTTTTTTTCTGTTATTCAAATGAAACACAGACTTCCAAGACATTTAGTCTTGTTACAAAAATGATCAATACAGCAAGTACCTTCTTCTGCTGAGGTCCAGATTGTGTTTGGTCAGTATCTGTACACTATACAGTATACTAAATCCCATGGGAAGCCTCCTGCTGACATGGACATCCGGGGCTCAAAGGTCAATTTGAGGTCAGACTCTGTCTTTGGCAAGATAATGGTTAGTGAGACAAAGATATAAAAAAGAGGCCAAGAAGAGTGACCTCTGGTCAGTGTTTAAGGACATGCCTGCTAAAATGAGTGAAGTTATACATTATTTTATGATTGTATATTTTATGAGTAAAATAAGATATGCCTAATGTGTAAGGTGATTTAAATTTGATGGTATTGCTTAACTGGATATGAATTGACATGTTGAATATATATGTTCTAATTATTCAAATATAAATATGATATGTTATTTCTAAATCTTATAAATGTATACATTTTCACATGTAGTGTCTGTGTTGGAACAATGTTTTGGGGTTAAGGTATTCAGTTTCCAATATGGCTATGTTTATCCCTTGAAACTAAAGGTTTTATATAGTGATGGTGAGATGGAACCTTATTATTCTGAACCGGATCCGAGCTCACAGAATTAAAAGGATCCATCTGCATTTATTCTAAAGAAGATCAATTCCAATGGTCCCAGGATTTTGATGACTTACCCTAAGTACAACTAGGATGATGGCTTGTTAAGCTATAAAATATAAATACACTATATAAAACCTTTACTAACAGGGAAATTAAATCTTTGATGCTCAATATCTCTGAATCATATTGAACGTAGACGGAACCTTTAATTCTAAGCTCACGAAACAGCAAAAATAACTAAACTTGTTTGTGTCCATTTATTTCCTGACCAAACCATATGTGTTGCTAAGTCTGGTGATAACTAACTTTTCTGGTGTCTGTCACACAGATGGGATTCCAGAAGTGGAGACATTTTATGCATTTGGAGAGAAAAAACACAAAGACTACAAAGATAAGAAGTCTCACCACTGTCCCCATTGTGAAAAATGTTTCCTATCTATATCACGGTTGAAAAGCCATTTTGTCATGCATACCGGTGAGAGGCCATACTCCTGTTCTGACTGTGGGAAGAGTTTCTCTCATTCAAGTAGCCTAAAACATCACCAGCGCATACATACTGGAGAGAAACCTTTTTCTTGTTCTGACTGTGGGAAGAGTTTCACTCAATCAGGTAGCCTAAAACATCATCAGCGCATACATACTGGAGAGAAACCTTTTTCCTGTTCTGACTGTGGGGAGAGTTTCTCTCAGATAAATCACCTTGCATCTCACCAACGCATACATACCGGAGAGAAACCTTACTCCTGTTCTGACTGTGGGAAGAGTTTCTCTCTATTATGGAACTTAAAAGCTCACCAGCGCATACATACTGGGGAGAAGCCTTACTCCTGTTCTGAGTGTGGTAAGAGTTTCTCTCAGATACGTCTACTTACAACTCACCATCGCATACATACTGGAGAGAAGCCCTATTCATGTCCTGACTGTGGGAAGAGTTTCTCTCAGATAACTCACCTTGCATCTCACCAGCGCATACATACTGGAGAGAAACCGTACTCCTGTTCTGACTGTGGTAAGAGTTTCTCTCGATTACGGAACTTGAAAGCTCACCAGCGCATACATACTAGAGAAAAGCCTTTCTCCTGTTCTGACTGTGGGATGAGGTTCATTACCTCATCCGCGGTTAGTGCTCATCAGAGAGTGCACACAGGTGAGAAACCTCACTCCTGTTCTGACTGTGATAAGAGTTTTAATCATCTAGGATCTCTCAAAAAACATCAACAGAAACATATTGGTGAATAACAATACGATTCATCAGAAAACACTTCATCTTTCTCTTTCTGTGGCAAGAAGATTCTATTAAATGTTTGAGCTGAAGAGAAACCCAATGTCTGTTTTGAATGTTGTGTTAAACTCATGGTTTTGGTGTGTACGATACCACCCCGGTCAATTCTTACAAAAGCCTTATTTGGGGGTTTGTCATTTGACATGATATACTTTCAGTGGTTTTCATCATGTCCTGTCTATTTAATGCATTGAGACACAGTGGCAAATTGTGACTATTGGAGCTAGGCTCAGGTGTTGTCACGATACCAAAACTCAATTTTGATTCTGATCTGGATTTTAGTATGAGAAAATGAAATACCAAAATAATACCCATGTAAAAAAGCATTAAGCAATGGGAACCATTGTGTACTACAATAAAAAGTTTACAAAAACAAGCTGTCAAGCAGTCTTCCTTAAAAACAAAATGTTTGTCTAAATATATTACCAGAAGACAAAATTAACATGAATGTAGTAAGGGTGAGCAAGGTTACTATTATACAGTTTATGTAGGCCTATTTCCATTTAACATCCTAACTGGAACAGCTTTGTTTTTCTTTTCAACATAATAGGCTTGGCTTTTTTATCATATTTTTTCAATTATTCACCTTTCTTAGCTAAAGCAATATTGCAATTAGCCAACTGTATAACATTGAACATTTAATTTGTAATAAATATGTTGGGTCCCTTCATAAGACAAGCTTTATAACATACACCGATCAGCCATAACATATGACCACTGACAGGTGAAGTGAGTAACACTAATAATCTTGTTATCATGGCACTTATCAGTGGGTGGAATATATTAGACAGCAAGTGAACATTCTATCCTCAAAGTTGATGTGTTAAAAACAGGAAAAATGGGAAGCGTTAGGATCTGAGCAATTTTGACAAGGGCCAAATTGTTATGGCTAGACAACTGAGTCAGGGCATCTCCAAAACTGAAGCCCTTGTCGGGTGCTCCTGGTCTGCATTGGTCAGAACCAAAAGTGGTCCAAAGAAGGAAATTCAGTGGACCAGCAACCGAATCATTGGCAGCCAAGGTTAATTGGTGGACATGGGGAGCGAAGGCTGGCCTGTGGATGGCTAAGTGTGTTGGTTACCTGGAGAACACATGGCACCAGGATGTACTATGGCAAGGAGGCAAACCAGCAGATGCAGTGTGATGCTTTGGGCAATGTTCTGCTGGGGAACATTGTGTCCTGCCATTCATGTGGATGTTACTTTGACAGCTTTCATTTCCCAAATATGACTGAGGAACATGTTGGATGGAAATAAAATACACAAATAATGGAAGAACAATTACAAACGCAACAACATCAACATGACAACACAGCAGACCTCAAGTCCCTCCAGAGGTTGGTGAAGTCTGTTGAATGTATGACTGGGCTGCCATCTCCCCTCCATGCAAGGCATCTATCATATACAATGCCTGAGGAAAGCAAGGAACATCATCTAAGCATACAGCCACCCATGCTATGGTCTGTTCACACTGCACCCGTCTGGCTCGTTTGTCGTGATCTTTCATGGCCCATGTACGTTTCCAATCCAAAGAACGCAAACCAACAAGAACGCCTAAAATGCCCGGATGTGTACTTGATCCGCCTCTTTTATCGAGGATGCGTGAGTTGGTGACTTGTTCAGCGAGAACGCATCTGATATCCCAAAATTAATTTCAAGATGTCTGGAAAAACTCCACAACTGTAATACATATTAACTTATCTTATTTCAACCGGTACCTGTAAATCAGGAAATAAATGTGACGAGAAATTGTTGTTGTAGTCTCTGAATATTTGCTACGATTAACTAGCTAACGTTATAAAGTACTGTGGTGGGGCTTGTTAACGTTAAATACGTTAAGTAATTACAGTACCGGTAGAGGGACAGCTTTTTTAGGAATTGCAGTTTATTTTCACTTAAAAAAATGTTATATACAAATGTCATATCATATGATTATGGCTATAGTCTCCATACAACCTTCTGCCGTTCATCTTCACATTAATATTTAATTAAGTGACTACTGAGGTTACAGCCCTCATAGCTTGGAGGGGTTTTGCTTACCAAACAAAATATTTGGCTCTAGTCACAATGTGAAGCCAAAGTTTAGAGGCCATTTTCATGCCCCCCCCATCTTGGGACGGCACACTTTAGTTGCTCATGTTGACCACCTTACTCTTACTGTACCCGAAATACTTGGATTGCAAACAACAGTCATTATATTTCTGTTAGCATTGTATTCGACACCAACGTGTTCTCGGATACAATGAAAATATAGTCACTGGAATACAATTTGGCTTTAAATGTGATCCCATCTGTAAGAGAATCGTTTTTGTACATTTGCGAAATATGAACATAACTTCAAAGGTCAGGTACTCGGCCCCATTTGAGCAACTTTCGTGCGCTTTCTCTCATCCTTAAATATTCTCATCTTCATCCGCTTATCCCGTCGCAGAGGCAGCAGCTCTTGCAGGGGGCACAAAACTTCCATTTCCCAAGACACATTTGCCATCTCTGACTGGGGGATCCCGAGGCGTTCCCAGTCCAGTCTGGACGTGCCTGGAACACCTCCCTAGGGAGACGTCCTGGGAGCATCCTTACCAGATGGCCGAACCACCTCAACTGGCTCCTTTCGATGCGAAGGAGCAGCGGCTCTACTCCGAATTCCTCATGAATGACTGAGCGTCTCACTCTATCTTTAAGGGAGACACCAGCCACCCTTCTGAGAAAACTCATTTCAGCCGCTTGTACCCGCGATCCAGTTCTTTTGGTCATGACCCAGCCTTCATGACCATAGATGAGGGTAGGAACGATAATTGACCGGTATATCAAGAGCTGAGCCGGACTGCACTCTGCACGACCGCCCTGTCTGTCGCCAGCCGACTCTGATTAACCCAAAATAATAATTTTGTCACAGTTCTAGCTAAGGTTTTGTGACAAAACTCCGAGCGTCAGTATTTCAGTATTTTACATTGACAAGTGTTATTAACGAGTGGCATGATTCCAAATATCAGGTTAGTTACACTTATGGAAACTTCTATACAACTGCAAAAGTAATGACAAGTTTGCAAATCTTTTTTAAAAGACTGCAAAACGTTTTTACAGTTACAATAGTAATTCCAAGTTTGCAAATCTTTTTTTTTCAATTGTGCAACCGTATTTACAACTATAAAAAAACGTGGAGCTGTTTTACCGTCATAACCTTTCCTTTGTTTCTCTTCAGGTTTGAGGTTCAATTATATTTTGGATTGACTTAAAGCACTGTAAGTGTTGAACAATGAAATAAGTATGGGGAAATACGATTATACACGCAGTGTGTAGGGAGACAAGTAAAGGGGAGATTCAGACGTTCCTCTCTGTGCCTGTTTCACACTCCAGTCCAGTTGGTGGCGGTAATGCACCGGAAACGTGGGTTGCCAACCGCAATTTAAATATTCACGAAGCAGAATTAATCATTGTGTTGTTGCGGCTTGTAAGCACGTTGTTAGAAGGCGAAAGTTTGTTTACAGAAGTTCTGTATAGATTCATTTCGTGAAGAACAAGTAGAAGAAATGGTAAGTGATGAAACAGCTATAATCTTTGTCTTTTTGTTCGCTATATATACTCCGCAGTTTCAAAGGTTAAATGGCGGTAATTGAAATAAAAACAAAGTTCTTCATGAAATGTAAATCAGTATACGGTTTTCCAGATCATAAAACAAAGCTGTAACGTTTGTATGTATTCTCCTTCCTTGCAAAGGGAGGTACTATATAGCGTTAGCATTATATTAGAATTAGTCCAGTTCCAATCGGAAAACCTAACAAAACAGAAAATAACCAGGCAAGCTTAGTTCGGTTGTTCTTTGTGCTGAAATCATCACCCCACCTCCCCCTTCGCGTGAATGCGCACTCTCTCCATTCTCCTAGACTTGGCGGCACTTGTTTTCTTGTTGAGAGGACAGTTTACCCTAAGTATTTCACTGATATTTGTAGAAAAAGCTTTACTTTGTGTACCTCGAGGCAGCAATCGATGACCACGTTAAGATGCATTTCAACCGATTATTTAAGGCCGGTTGATCGCGTGGCAAGGCACTGTCTGTAGTTTTTAGTTGGCTATTTTTTTCAAGTGTAAAGAAATCATTGTCATATCTCCCGATTGGTTTTCAACTAGTGTTTTCTAAAGTGTAAGGATAATAATTCTGCCATCATTGCTCTAATGTTTATATAATTTTATAAATTATATTTACGTGCTCCTATTGTAACTACAGGGTAATTAGGATAAGACCATATTTTTGCCTGCAAAACAAAGTAGTGCCACAGCATTTTACTCCATATAAGGTTTTATCTTGAAGGGAGCATCCTGTTACAGTATCTACAAGTAGTTGCCTAATCTATTGAACAATTCCTGTCTAAGATCTTCTCTGTAACTCGTCCCGGCTGTGTGGTTCTCTGTAACTCGTCCCGGC
>JACXGJ010001292.1:0-46941 GCA_016801105.1 Esox niger | reverse complement strand
TTCCCTGTAACCCGTCCCGGCTGTGTTGTTGGGTGCATTTGACAGAGACCTTAAAACTTGAAAAAGATAAAACACAAGGGAGGCCTGTCGCCTGTCATTGTTCTGAGAAAGATGGATCAAGTAGATAAGTAAACTAAAATATCATTGTATGTCTCTGCCAATATTAATGTAGATATACTCAGTTTTTACCACATGGTGATCACACACAACTGAGGCAAGCAATTCTTATTTTGGTTACAATAACAATGTTTTGGGATCATTATATAATAAACTTAAACATTCAACGTGTCGTACATATTTTTCGCACCTATCCTTTATCAATTGAAGTAATCCAAAAATAGTCAGATAAAGTATCTGTAATTTGATTACAATATTTTTGTTGGTAATGTAATAGATTCCGTTATCAATTTAGCTACCGCTGTATGTTTAACTATAGAGGTTTAGCTAGACTCACTGTCATTAGCTAGGCCATTGGAGTTGGTGGCATTGATGCACATGAACACTGAGCGTGTCATTCATTACGCTGATTACATGTAGATATGATTGCAAATAATCTATGCGGTTAGGACATCCAATAAAACTGCAAATATCTGTCTGGAGACATGAATGGGTGTTCCTATATGCTGTGATGTCACATGAAAAGTATAAATCGATTGGAAGACTGATTCCCATAGGACTCCTAGTCCCCAGTGGGCCTCGATGCGCGTGTCTAATGTCTATAAATGGACACTATGTGTGATACTCTTCGCTGAGGATAGGAGCTTGAGGCCCCTTCCCCAAACCCCCTCGCAATGTATCTCCATCTATAAGCATAGACCACTGCCTTCTACGTCAATAGACTGATGGCTGTCTACCTTTAACTATACAGAGTACTGGAAAAGAGACACATTTAAAAATCAGGTTCATCTACAAAAGCACTATACTGTCAGCACAATTGAGCATTACATAGCCTTTGATTATTGTTCCACATCATGGACAGCGTTATATAGCTGTGTGCTGGGAGGGGGAGTTGGGAAAGAATGGCTACAGATTACTGCCGGACACAGGTCATTTTCACCTTTCTGTCTGTCACCCGCTCTGTGGTTAAGGACGTAATAAATTTTTTCCTCCATTGTGTGTTTTATTCCCATACAACATGTTCACTAATCATTTGGTCTTTATTTTAGCACACAGAGGAGAAACCCAGCCTGCTGCTCTCCTTTCACACTGAGATCAAACAAGAACCACAAGATGCTGATTGTGACAGTAAAGCTCAGTGTTCATTGGTGGATTCTAAGATGACATCAGTGAAGCTGGAAGACAAAAGTCAAATCATGGGACTGAATGATAAAATTAAAGATGAAAAAGAAGAGGAAGAGAAAAAGCTCGGGGATTTAATTAGTCAAGGTAAGAACTGGTTTTATCAGAATCAAAAGGTTTCCTTGCCAAGTAAGTTTGACAACAAACAAGAATTTGTTCTGGCTCTCATCACAATGAGTTTGTGATGGAGTCAACTAGATAACTGAGTGTGAACTGACCATAACTGAATCCATTATGGTGAGCTAGTCCCAATCCTCACTGGGTCCTTCACTGTTGGTCGATATACAGAGGATAAAATTCAGCTGTATGCATATTGTCGTAATGTTAATATCATTTTTGTATATCGCTGAAAATGTCTGTAAGTATTTAGACTTAATTTAATAATGATACAACCCGGACGCCTCAAAGGTCTTTGTCCTTAGTTATGTAACATCATTCTTCGTTAGAACTATGCTGGTTACGTCACTGTTCTTTAATTATCGCGGCTCAGCCATGACATCACGTCATTTAATTCAATCTATTAACAACAAACTCATCCGCTTACATATAAACGCTGTCACCATATCGCCATTAATCTCTTCAAAGGAAGGAGGAAGAAGGCGTTTTGTTCCTTCAGAATGATAGCATTTGCTAATGCAGGTGTGCGTTTACGGTTGACTTAAATCCTATTGAGAACTTCTGGGCCCTTCTCAAACATGAGAGCGACAGTCAGGGAAGACAATACACCTCTTTGAACAACATTTGGGAGGCTGTGGTTGCTGCTTCTGTAAAAGTTGATTGTCAATAGATTAAGAAACCGACAGACTCCATGGATGGAAGGCTGGTGGCAGTTATTGAAAAGAATTGTGGTTATATTCATCATTGACTATTTTTAAAAGACACATTTTAATTAATCGTCATTTTGTGTTACTTATGTGTTACACTTTAAAAATTGAGAATAAACGAGTTGGGAGAAACCATTTTTATTTAGTTCATTCTGCACACCTTTATATAGTCACCTTTTAGAAATATCTAAAATTACCTTTCCTTTGTTTATCATTCAGGCTTGAGGTTCAATGATATCTGAGATTGACATTAAGCATTGTGATTGATCAACAATAAAATACATCTTGAGAAATACGATTTGCCTAATAACTTTGCACGCAGATTAAATATGCTGATATCTTTTATATATTCATCTCAAGTAAACAAAGATGCATGAATACAGGATGATAGGCGAGCAGCATCTGTTTTCTATATAAAGGAGAGAACGGATCAGTGCGGTTCATTCGGTTTTGCATATTTTTAGTTATTTGAATGTCAATACAGTTATTGTTAAATTTAATAATATTTTTGTAAGAGGACTTATATGTATTTACGTTGAGTATATTTATGTATATTTGTATGTGTGTCACTGCACTAATGAACTTTTCTTATATTACTCACACAGATGTGATACCTGAAGTTGATATATTTTCTACATCTGGACTGAAACCACAGGAAGACTCCAAAGATGAGAAGCCTCACCCCTGCCCCTGTTGTGGAAAATGTTTCCCAAATGAATCAAATTTAAAAAGACACATTAAAATATGTACAAGAGAGAAGCCTAACCCCTGTTCTGACTGTGGGATGAGTTTCTCTCATTTACATACCCTAAAAGCTCACCAGCGCATACACACTAGAGAGAAACTTTACTCTTGTTCGGACTGTGGGAAAGGTTTTGTTACATCATCAGAACTTACTAAACATATATGTGTGCCAACAGGAGAGAAGCCTTACTCTTGTTCTGACTGTGGGAAGAGTTTTACTCAAGCAGGTACGCTTAAAGTTCACCAGCACACACACACTGGAGAGAAACCTTATTGTTGTTCAAACTGTGGAAGGGAATTCAATAGCTCATCAGAACTTAATGGGCATAAGAAAGTGCACACAGGAGAGAAGTCTTTCTTATGTTCTGATTGTGGGAAGAATTTCGATCAGTTGGCTAAGCTTAAAAGGCACCAGCTTATACACACTGGACAGAAACCGTACACTTGTTATGACTGTGGGAAGAGTTTTAGTCATGCAAGTACGCTTACATATCACCAGCGCATACATACTGGAAAGAAACCTTATTCCTGCTCAGACTGTGAGAAGAGTTTTACTCAAGCAGGTACGCTTAAAGTTCACCAGCGCGTACACACTGGAGAGAAACCTTATTGTTGTTCTGACTGTGGAAGGGGATTCAGTAGATCATCTGAACTTAATAGGCATAAGAAAGTGCACACAGGAGAGAAGTCTTTCTTATGTTCTGATTGTGGGAAGAATTTTGATCAGTTGGCTAAGCTTAAAAGGCACCAGCTTATACACACTGGAGAGAAACCGTACTCATGTTATGACTGTGGGAAGAGTTTTACTCATGCAGGTACGCTTCAATATCACCAGCGCATACATACTGGAAATAAACCTTATTCCTGCTCTGACTGTGGGAAGAGTTTTACTCAAGCAGGAACGCTTAAAGTTCACCAGCGCATACACACGGGAGAGAAACCTTATTGTTGTTCTGACTGTGGAAGGGGATTCAGTAGATCATCTGAACTTAATAGGCATAAGAAAGTTCACACAGGAGAGAAGTCTTTCTTATGTCCTGATTGTGGGAAGAATTTTGATCAGTTAGCTAAGCTGAAAAGGCACCAGCTTATACACACTGGAGAGAAACCATACTCTTGTTCTGAGTGTGGGAAGAGTTTTTCTCAATCAAGTAGACTTAAAAGTCACCAGCGCATACACACTGGAGAGAAACCTTATTGCTGTTCCGTCTGTGGGAAGAGTTTCATGCGGTTACAGAGCCTTACATTTCACCAGAATGTGCATACTGAAGAGAAACCTTACTGTTGTTTTGATTGTGGGAGAAGTTTTATTTCATCATCTGAACTTAATTGCCATAAGAGAGTGCACACAGAAAAGAAGCCTTACTCATGTTCTGATTGTGGGAAGATTTTCAATAGTTTCAGAAGTTTTAAATTGCACCAGTACATACACACTGGAGAGAAACCTTATTGCTGTTCTGACTGTGGGAAGAGTTTTTCTGAACCAGGTCAACTTAAAAGGCACCAGTATGTACATGCTGGGGAGAAACCATACTCTTGTTCTGAATGTGGTAAAGGTTTTGTTAAATCATCGGAACTTACTAGGCATAAGAGTGTGCACACAGGAGAGAAGCCTTTTATGTGTTCTGACTGTGGGAAGAGTTACAATAGTTTCAGTGGTCTTAAAAGGCACCAGCGCATACACACTGGAGAGAAACCTTATTGCTGTCCTGACTGTGGGAAGAGTTTCAATGACTTCACTGGTCTTAAAAGGCACCAGCACATACATGCTGGAGAGAAACCTTAATGCTGTTCTGACTGTGGGAAGAGTTTATCTAGGTTACGTGGCCTTAAAGATCACCAGCACATAAACACATGAGTTAAAGTTCAAAGGTTTATTTGTCATTTGCAATTAGTTATGGCAATGGAAATGCTTGGTTTTCCTACTCCCAACAGTTTGTTAAAACTTAAAGTAACAATAATATAAAAAATAAGAGAACACAATAAATCAATAATAACACTACAAAAACACACCTTAATAATAACTATACTGTGCAACCCTAGTGAAATGTAAGTGACAGGTGTGCCTGGGACTATGGATGGGAAGAGGGGCACCCAAATTGAGCAGCCTTACAGCCTGAGGAAAGAATCTGTCCCGTAGCCATTTTGTTTTGGACTGAATACTCCTGTACCTTCTGCCTGATGGCAGCTTGGTAAACAGTCCGTGGCATGGGTGGCTGGGATCTGTAATGATCCGTTTGCTCCTCCTACACCTCTCTGTGTAGAGATACTGCAGGGATGGCAGGTCAGACCATGTGATGCTCTCTGCTGTTTTAACCCTCTGAAGTGCCTTGCGGTCGAGGGTGGTGCAGATGCCATACCAGGCGGTGACACAGCTGGACAGGATACTCTCGATAGTGCATCTGTAGAAGTTGGTGAGTACCCTGGAATCCAAGCCAAATCTCACTAATCGGCGATTGAAGAAGAGCTGTTTTCACCAAGATGTTAGAGTGATGAGACCAGGTCAAGTCATCGCTGATGTGGACACCAAGGAACCGGAGGTTGTGAACTCTCTCTACTGCAGATCCATTGATGTGTATGGGGACGTGGTCTCTCCGCCGCTGATCCTGGGATCAGCAATCATCTTTATTTTGCTGATATTTGAGCTGGAGGTTATTTTCCTGACACCACGAAGTCAGTGACCTTACTTCGTCTCTATAGTCTGACTCGTCATTTTAAGAGATGAGTTCTGTCCTGACTGTTGGAAAGGTTTCTTTACATCACCTGAACTTATTAGCCATAAGAGTGCAAACAGGAAAGAAGCTATACTTTGGCTTTGACTGTGTGAAGAGTTTTAGTTCCTCTCATAATACATTTCAAAATCAGTACTGTACCTTGTGTAATTTACGAAAACAGAATGACGTAATAACGGACATTGGAAAACATAACTACCAACCAATTGTGGGCTGGATTCAAACTCGCCAAAAATCAAAGTAAGCAAATGAAATCACAGACTATTCCAACTTGTGCGAATTTCATCACGGCAACTCATAATGTGACTCAGTAGTGTGACTGGCCCCCACGTGCCTGTATGTACTCCCGACAACATCTGGGCATGTTCCTGATGAGACTGCAGATGGTGTCCTGGGGGTCTCCTTTCAGACCTAGACCAGAGCATCAGTGAGGTCTTGGACAATCTGTGGCGCTACTTGACGGCGGCAGATTTACTGATACATATTGTCCCAGAGGTTCTCAGTTGGATTCAGGTCTGGGTAACCTGAGAACCAGTCAATGCTTTCATCATGCAGGGTCTGCCTACACACTTTGGACACATGAGGCCAGGCATTCTCACACCAGGAGGAATCCAGAGCCCACTGCACCAGCATAAGGTCTGACGATGTGTCTGAGATATTCATCCCGATACCCAACAGCAGTCAGGGTACTGTTGGCTAGCATGTCTAGGTCTGTGTGACCCTCCAAGGATATGCCTCCCAGACCATCACTGATCCACTGCCAAACTGGTTATGTTGGATGATGTTGAAGCAGCATAACGTTCACCACGGTGTCACTAGACTCTCACGTATGTCACGTGCTCAGTGTGAACCTGCTCTCATCTTTGAAAAGAACAGGGCGCAAATGGTGGACCTGCCAATTCCGATTTTCTCTGGCAAATGCTAATCCAGCTGCTCTTCCATGCACGAAGGAACACATTCCAGAACACATCCCTCTCCAGTGCACCTGTTATCACTTTCACATGCACCAAATCAGGTGACACTGATTGGAAATTGCCTATACTTCCTAACTGGACAGATTGATATTTCAGTGGTTCCCAACCAGGGGTACTAGGACCCCTGGGGGTACTTGGCCTCTCCACAGGGGGTATTTGAAAATACTCATGGCACCATAGGTCAAACTAGTGAAATTAATATTAGGGGGTACTTCGGGGGTACTCCAAGCATTGCAAAATCATTTGGGTAAGTGAAAAGGGTTGGGGGCCACTTCTGTAGTTTAATTGACAAAGTTTCATACTGTGATGATTACATGTTCCTTTATAGTTTATTAATGTATATGTTCTGGACAATAACCATACCTGTGAATGTAGGAAGTATAACCATACCAGTGAATGTGAGAAGTTTATTCCAATATGATCTCATCATAGAGTACTCACACAACAAAACACTAAAATAACTAACATCCGGTCACTACCTGAGACATTATCCTAATATTGTACAAACATATAACACTGTTCCTACTCTTAATAAAAGTGTGATTTATCAAACAATCCTACAACCATTTTATGTACCAGTGCATGACTTTGGCTATTTAAAATTTGACACGCCCCCTATTACCCATGTATGGTTAACAGCCTGGGGGAAAATATGATGTACCGGTCGGTTTGGCAGGAACAGGATTTTATAGATTATTTTATACTAGTACTGATATTATTTAGATTCATTCTATTGCATCCTCATTTGTTGTTTGTGTTTTATAGTGTAATTTAGAATATGTGAGTAGTTGGTAGATTTGTAATCAGATTTATGACCCAAGAGTTCAATTTGTATCTTCAATTAAAGGAAGTATTCTTAGAGAACAGTTTCTTGCTGCAAATACAGTTTCTGCCATGAAATATAAAATGAAGTTGAACCAGCAACGATTTAAAAACATCTAATTAATTATGTTATATGTTGACTATATACATTGATCCATCTGTTTTGAGGTGAAGTATGTGACAATTGCTATATTTGTACATTATAAAATGTAGAAACAGAATCATTAGCAACTGTGTGTAGCATTAGCTGGCTGAATAGCTGTGTAAAGCTTATCATCTGCTTCCTGTGAGTGGTCTTTTATGTAAAAAAAATAAAAATACACAAGTATTATTGTACACAAGTATTATTTTATGGATATTGTTTGTATTGCCTGAAATGACTGCCATATAGCTTGTGGATAAATAAAGCAATGTGCACACCTGTGAGTCACAAACCATAAATCACAATACCGTTTTGCATTTCGTAGTTGTATTTAAAGATCTGTGATGTATGATTAACGATGTGCAAGAATTAATAATTTGCGTCTGTGCACTTTTGTTTGTTTGTTGTTTGTGCAAGTATTAAATAAACATGTACACATTCATAACTTAAGACTTTAACAACTCTATTTATGCAGACAAATCAACAAATACAAGGACAACTTGCGATTTACTAACAACACTTTTCATTTAAGGTCTTGTTCATTTCTGAAAGGGGATATAAGAACATTTCTTCCATAAAGATTTGCAACTGTGTTACATTTGCACCAGGGTGTAGGTTTCATTATACAGTTCTGCTCAGAAGTTTGCATACCCTGGCAGAAATTGTGAAATGTTTTAATTGATTTTGGAAATATAACTTTTCTTGCATGATCACTCTGTTATTTATCACTAGAAATGCCAGGCCATTTTTACCCCCTTTACTGCCAGAGCCGAACACCGTTTGGCGTCGTTAGCATACAAATCGTCCCTATTAGCATACGAATCGTCCCTATTAGCATACGAATCGTCCCTATTAGCATGGGCATTCTCCTCCACAGCATCACCTTCCAGCCAGAGCATCAGTTCATCTACTGGGTTGTCATCAAACTATATAAGTCTAAAAAAATATTAATTACAGAATTTGTCTGTTTTATATTGTTAAATACATTAGAAAAATCCAAGAATGTTTTGGTATTGAAGGTCTCAACATACAAAAAATGACAAAAAATAGAATACATAAAAAAAGGCTTCAATGCCAATGCATATAGCTCTAGTCTCCCAGTTTGCCATATCAGATTTCTATAGGTGACCAGAATAAGTTATCGAGAAACCATGAGGAGCTATTAGAGAAAGACTAGATCCCAAATGATTAGGCTGTGAACCATGCGTCTTTGCAGGATTCTCCGGCGGGTTGTGGTAGGGCGATCGAGTTGATTAAAATGCCAATGCATAGCTCTAGTCTCATAGATTACTGGCATATAATATCTTTCTATAGGTGACATGAATAAGTTATAGAAAACCCGAGAGGAATTGGGAGAAAAAGAGAAAATATTCTCTTTTTCATTTGTAGAATATTAATCCTTAGTAAATAAGCAGAGAAATTACAAAGAGAGATGATAGGATGTGTATGCAATTTAGTTTCTCTTTACCTCCTAAATAAGGTATTTTTACACTTTAGATTTACATTTGATGAATTAGCCTAGACAATAAGATGAATCTCCTATTGAAAAACGGTAACCCATGTGATAAGTAGCCTATTTAATTTGTATTATGTTTCAATAATAGACTAATTTGTTTTTCATCTATCGGGGAGTATTGCACATTCATCAATTGACATCATGCATTCAGCAAGGGTTGATTAGCGGCTGGGTACCATTTGGGCACCAACGCTAACTGGCGTGGGCTGTAGGCAGATTAAGTTGAAAAATATGGTAAAAAAACTGTAAATAGTCTTTAAATAGTTTTCTGTTGGTCAGTTTAGAATTCCGACACTGGAACTACATACTATTTAGGAAAATTCATGGAAGGATGAAGGTGTAGCTTTCAAAATGGCAGTTTTATTTTAATTACAAACTCAAACGCCAATTGGCGAAAGCATTTGGCGGTTCTGGTGTTAAGGATAGTGATCATATGAATCAATTTATTATCACATAGTTGTTTGGCTCCTTTTAAATCATAAAGATAACAGAAATCACCCAAATGGCCCTGATCAAAAGTTTACATACCCTTGAATGTTTGGCCTTGTTACAGACATACAAGGAGACACATACAGGTTAAAAAGTTGAATTTCCCAAACCTGCAGCTTTTTAAATTGCAATTAACATTGTGTATAAATAGTAAATGGGTTTGTTAGCTCTCACATGGTGGCACTGAACAGGCTAGATACTGAGCAATGGGGAGCAGAAAAGATCTGCCAAAAGACCTGTGTAACAAGGTAATGGAACTTTATAAAGATGGAAAAGCATATAAATATATATTCAAAGCCTTACAAATGCCAGTAAGTACTGTTCAATCACTTATTCTGTTCAATCACAATAAAAAGTAAAAAATATGGTGATCTCTTGATGCCAAGCCAAGGTCAGATAGACCAAGAATGATTTCATCCAAAACTGCCAGAACAAATGTTAGGGATACAAAGAAAAACCCCACAAGTTACCTCAGGGGAAATACGGGCTGCTCCGGAAAAAGATGGTGCGGTTGTTTCAAGGAGCACAATATGACGATACTTTAATAAAAATGAATTGTATGGTCGAGTTGCCAGAAAGAAGCCTTTACTGCGCCAATGCCAGAAAAAAGCCTGGTTACAATATGCTTAACAACAGCTGGACACGCCTTACTGATTAAAGGCATGGGGAATCTTGTGAAAATGTATGCAAATATGAATGCAGCATGTTATCAGGAAATACTGGCAAACATTTAGCCTTCTGCACAAAAGCTGCTCATGGGAAGCTCTTTGACTTTCCAGCATGACAATGACCCTAAGCACAAGGCCAAGTGGTAATAGCAGAAAAAGGTGAAGTTTCTGGAGTGGCCATCACTGTCTCCTGACTTTAATATCATCGAGCCACTCTGAGGAGATCTCAAACGTGCAGTTCATTAAAGACAACCAAAGAATTTGCATGACCTGGAGGCATTTTGCCAAGACGAATGGGCAGCTATACCAACTACACGAATGTTGGGCCTCATAGACAACTATTTCAATAGACTGCATGCTGTCATTGATGCTAAAGGGGTCAATACATAGTATTAAGAACTAAGGGCATGAAGACTTTTAAACAGGGTTAAGTAAAAAAATAACATTTGGCCATGCTTTGTTTTATTATTGTTACCATTCAGTTATGACCTACAGTTGAATTAGAATTTCATTATGAGTAAACGACGTGTTTTGCCTGCTCACTCATGTTTTCTTTACAAATGGTAGATGAATTATGAATTCTCTTTATGTACCTATGAGCACAACTGTAGGATGTTAAACCCTGCCATAATCTCAGCAGGGAATGGGGATCATTCATGTGCTTTTAAACTATATACAGTGGATATAAAAAGTCTACAAAACCCTTCAAATGCCAATTGAATGTGAACAATACAAATGAAAAACAAACTAACATCTTTGAGGGGGAGAACCTTACAATAATTTGGTTGCACAAGTGTGCACACCATCATATAACTGGGAATGTGGCTGTGTTCAGAATTAACCAATCACATTCAAACTCATGTTAAATATAAGTCATTACACACCCGCCGCCATCATTTAAAGTGACAAATCAAAAATAAGGTTCAGCTGTTCAAGTAGGATTTTCCTAGTTGAATCCCAGAGCAAAAGCCATGGTGTGCAGAGAGATTCCAAAGCATCAGAGGGATCTCATTGTGAAAAGATATCAGTCAAGAGAAGGGTACAAAAAATGTCCAAAGCATTAGATATACCATGGAACACAGTGAAGAAAGTCATCATCAAGTGGTGACAATATGGCACAACAGAGACATTACCAAGAACTAGACTGATGAAAAGACAAGAAAAAAACTGGTCAGGGGGGCTTCGAAAAGGCCTACAGCAACATTTAAGGAGCTGCAGGAATTTCTTGCAAGTTCTGGCTGTGTGCTACATGTGACAACAATCTCTCGTATTCATATGAATCGGGTATGGTGGCAAGATGGAAGTCTCACAAAAGCATGTGGGAAAATGTGTTATGGTCTGATGAAACAAAAGTTGAACTTATTGGCCATAATTCCAAAAGGTACGTTTGGTGCAAAAACAACGCTTCACATCACCCAAAGCACACCATATCCACAGTGAAGCATGGTGGTGGCAGCATCATGCTTTGGGGCTGTTTTTCTTCAGCTGGAACCAGGGCATTAGTCAGGGTGGAGGGAATTATGAACAGTTCCAAATACGAGGCAATTTTGGCACAAAACCTTTAGGTGTCTATTGGATAGCTGAAGATGAAGAAAGTTCACCTTTCAGCACGACAACAACCCAAAGCACACATACAAATCCTAAAAAGGATGGCTTCACCAGACGAAGATTAACATTTTGGAATGGCCCAGCCAGAGCCCAGACCTGAATCCAATTGAACATCTGTGGGGTGATCTGAAGAGGGCTGCACACAGGGGATATCCTCGCAATCTGACAATTTGGAGTGTTTTGAGTGCAAAGAGTGGGCAAATATTACCACATTAAGATGTGCCATGCTAAAAGACTCCTAACCAAAAATTCTGAGTGCTGTAATAAAATGTAAACGTGCTTCAACAAAGTATATTTAAGAGTGTGCACACTTGGGCAACCAGATTATTGTGAGTTGTTTTGTATTTTTATCCCTCAAAGATTTCATTTTGTTTTTCAATTGAATTGTTCACATTAAAGGGGGAAAAATAGGTCACATTAAAAGGTTGAAAAAGTTCTCACATAATTTATCTTTGTCTAATTTCTTTACATAACCAGCATCTGGCATTTCAACAGGGGTGTTTCAACTTTTATGTTCACTGTACATTTACTGTCAACATTTTAATAACTAGAAAACATTCTTTTTAAAGAGAGTGCAGGGAGCTCCTAGCAGCATTTCTTGTGAACTGAAATTGTATATTGATAAAACTACATAAATAGCTTCCAAATCAAGTACATTTTTTGTGTTTACAATCTTGGTCAGGTTTCACATGTATACAATCAGATTAATAAACACTTTACTCTAAATTTCTGTGATGTAGCCATCTGCAATGAAATTCATTTTCAAAAGAGAAAGTATAGAGGGCCAAAAAACACAAATACACCTTTGGGACCACAAAATGCTTCACTATGAACGTAATATATTAACATGATCATTCCAAACAGTTAAAATTATTTGCAGAGTATTTCTGCTACATGCTTACAGAGTAAGAGTAGACTTGGTATAGGTGACAAGCAAGAATTTACATTGTCAATTTGTTTGCTATTCAGCTGACTAAATTATCTGTAAACAAGAATATGTTAACATGTTCATGCCGTTTTCTAGGTAGCCAGTTTTGTAAAGTGCAAAAGATAGGCAAGAGAATTTCCTCACAACGGAAAGTGAAATTACATTAGTTCTGCTAACCCTAGATCCCATTATATAAAAACGTAAAGCAAAAACAAATACAGGCGAGTATTCTGTTATATAGTCATTGCTACCACACTAAAAACATTGGCTATCTAGTTGCATTAGCACTGACGTCTTTATACAAAAATATCACTGCATGAATAAACTCAAACCTTAGCGTTGGTTAACTTGTACTGCTACAAAGCGCATTAAGCTGGGAATGTGTAACTGATTTGAAAACCAGAGCTTTTGACTGCTTTGAATGAAATTCCTTATGTTTGCCCTATTAATTGGGGGCCCTGAAAAAATAAATTGCTTTCCAATGTCTCTTTTTTCTGCTAGTAGGCTGCACCAAAACATTAGTTCAGGCATTTTTGGTGGGATAACATTACTCCAAAATATCTTAGTCCAGAAAACTAGGTGCTGTCATCATATATACAGATGATAATGGGATGAGGGGGATGTTTGTTGCAATTTCAGTTTTGATTATTGTGTTTATTGCAACTTCAGCAACATCAGCATTCTTACCTTTGAGAATATCAATCAGTCAAACAAATGTATTTATAAAGCACTTTTTCATCAACAGTGGTGAAATAGTTTTAGGATCATTAACTTTATTCAACACCCAGCCTGAAACCCCAAGGAGCAAACAACAACAGTGTTTCATACAGTCTTGAACAAAAACTCCATAAGAGGTCAAAACTAGGAAGAAACTAGGAAGAGAGTAACCAGTCGGGGAGGAGACCAGTCCTCTTCTGGCTGTGCCGAGTGAACATTTTAACATTACAAATTGTAGTAATAAATAAAGACATGTTGGCTGTGTCCAGAGTCTATAAAACATGATCCAGGTCTGAAGCATTACCAGACGGATGACAGGGACAATCCCAGGGGGGAACGGTCAGCAGCCTGGCAGCTGGAATTGTCAGGTATCATCTTGATCTGCAACACAACCAGGAGGACTTTGGACAAGGACAGAGTCTTTCGAACCCGGTACACCTGAGGCGGGGTGCAAAACCTATTTTTTTCCTAAGATTTACAAGAGACAAGAAAAACAATCTTAGAGAGCACATTCCATAGATTTACAAGTATTTACAATGGAAAAGGGGAAGAGACTTTACTCCCCCACACAATAATAAAGCACCATACAACATGGGTATGAGAAAGGGGTCCAGTGAAACCGTGGCCCTAACGTTTGGTTTTCACTAAACAAATCCTACCTAGTGCAGTTTTAACTGGAAAGCCTTAATTCTCCCAAACAGGAGACCTGAAGGATACAGGAGGTGAAACTCTTACTACAATCGGTACAGGAGTAAGGCTTTTCACCACTGTTTAATCTCTGATGGGCACTAACTATAAATGATTAAATGAAACTCTTACCACAGTCCGAACACCTGTAAGCATTCTCTCCGGTATGAACTCTCTTATGTACAAGATCACCTGCTGAGGTGAAACTCTTTCCACAGTCGGTACAGGAGTAAGGCTTCTCTCCTGTGTGCACTTTCTGGTGGAGAGCAAGTGCATCTGATTTATTGAAACTCTGGCCACAGTCAGAACAGGAGAAAGGCTTCTCTCCAGTGTGTATGCGCTTGTGAGTTGTAAGATGACTCATCTGAGAGAAACTCTTCCTACATTCAGAGCAGGAATAAGGCCTCTCACCAGTATGTATGCGCTGGTGATTTTTAAGTGAACTTAAGCGAGAGAAATTCTTTCCACAGTCGGAACAGGTGTAACGCTTTTCTCCCGTATGTATGCGTTTGTGAGTTGTAACATGACTTTTGTGAGAGAAACTCTTCCCACAGTCAGAACAAGAGTAAGGCTTCTCTCCAGTATGTATTTGCTGGTGATTTTTAAGGGTACTTATGCGAGAGAAACTCTTCCCACAGTCGGAACAGGAGTGAGGCTTCTTTCCAGTATGTATACGCTGGTGAGTTGTAAGGTTAATTTTCTGTGAGAAACTTCTCCCACAGTCAGAACATGAATAAGGCTTTTCTCCTGTATGTATGCGTTGGTGAACTTTAAGGCTACTTAACTGAGAAAAATTAATTCCACAGTTGGTACAGGAGTAAGGCTTCTCTCCAGTATGTATGATAAAATGACGTTTTAACCCTGATATAGATAGGAAACATTTTTCACAATGGGAGCAGTGGAAAGACTTCTTATTCTTGTAGTCTTTGTGTCGTTTCCCTCCAAATGAAGAACATTTTTCCATTTTGGGAAACCCATCTGTGTGAAAGACATCAAAAAAGTTTGTTATCACCAGACTAAAACACACATTCCATTAAATCTAATAGTTTTCTTCAAAACAGTCCTTTCAAAAGTTCATATTTTTTCACCACGAGCTAAAGGTTGTGATGGAGGCATGCAAGCATGTTGTATTGTCTCATTGCAAAATCCTGAACTAACTTTCCTTTTAAATCTGCAAATGATTTGAATCCTTGTTTGAACACATTCTCTGATGTATACACAACATAGATATAACATTTTTATTCACGTGAATTAGGGTAACTAATGTTAGGGTTGATTTGAGAAGGTAAAAAAATTGCATTCAGTGAGATGTGTTTGCCAAGGTGCTGTTTAGTCTGTTCTTTAAATCACACACTTAATATTCATCCTGACACCCAGAACCTTCATGGTAAAACTTAACTGTGAATGTTATTTGTATCAAAGTGTTTCTCATTTTCAGGAACAACTATTGCGAATCATGGAGGAGCAACATAATAGCAATTAAGGACCAATTGCACTGGCGATATGTTGATAATGAACGTAATTTCTCAGATGGATGTCCATTCTGAAACTGGATGTTCATTCTGAATGTCATCGCGATTTACAAATTAGTTGTATATGAACAGAAGTCTTGAAGGGTATGTTTGGATGAACAGGTTTCATAAAATAGCATTTATCACTTTCATGAAGAAAAACAAACCAAAATTAACATTGAAAGTTCTTAATGAACACCTTCTTACCTTGATTAATTGAATCCCCAATCTCCTCCTCTTCATCTTTAATTATAACATTCAGTCCCAGTGTTGGACTGCAGTCTTCCTGCTTCACTGATGTCATCTCTGAATCCACCAATGAAAACTGAGCTTTACTGTCACAAACAGATTCCAGTGGTTCTTGTTTGATCTCAGTGTGGAAGTGGAGCAGCAGGTTGGGTTTCTCCTCCATCTGCTAAAATAAAAACCAAATCAGACCCATACATGACTGATAAACATGTTTCATGGGAATAAAAAGAAACAATTAAAAACAACAAAAGGAAGCAGACAAGCCTAGTTCGGGCCAGACATTCGACTAACTGGGGTCTCCTATGTGACAGACAGTATTTAACAACTATGACACTAAGCTATACCTGTGTAGAGATGTGGTGTCAGTATACTCTGCATTGTTAAATCAATTAGTCAAAACTCCACGGCTCTCTAAACTAGTTCCCTAGATTACCTAACATCCAAACCAACAACAGGTGTAACAGGGTTGCTACATGACATTCAACGTATTAAATTAGTTGGAGATGACTGTAGATGGTTAGCTAGCTATACAGTACATATAATGAAAACAATTACTCCAATCACTCATTGGCTTGTTCGTTGCTTTAGAAAATAGTGACAGTTGAAATCCAACCCCTATGCTAGGTAAATGAAAATGGTTCTTGTTGGTGCAGTTTGTCCATCGCAAAATAACCGTAAACAGTTTGACTTCAGGCTTTCTGTAAGGCAGCTAATGAAGCTTGTAGCCAGCGAAGTTTAAAGACATTCGCAGTACTTGGCCGGCTCCACTCACCCTGTCCGGCAAAAATATATACATTCACTTTTGTTAGCAACAACCAAATTAACAGCTATATTCAAGAGCAGGTGGTTGACACATTTAGAATTTTCCTAAAAGTTCAAACTGATTTCTTTGTTTTCTGTTTGTTATTGGACTTTATTAATACTACTGCCCCCTGCTGCAGGTTATTAGGAGAAAAACATGCTACTCCGACTCTTACTACTTCTGATGACGTTGAAACACCTGCACACATTATCTACTAATGTCCCCACATTAGTCACTTATAGTCGTAGAGGCCCATGATGAATATGTGCCTACCTCTATTCTGTTCAAATTACACAATGTATTTTTATAGAAACTAAAATCCTTTATAAATGAAACAATTGGACATTTCTAGCGATATATTTCAAATGAACTCTGTGACCCCTCACTAACCACAGCCCCCCCTCCCCAGGGACCTTGTTTCACTACTCCCTTTGTACTACTCTGACACTGCCTTGCAAAGTCTGATAATGGAAGTTATCAGTTGTTACAGGTATGTGTCTACCTCTGAAACCTCACTGCTGCTACCCTTGCATTTCAGTTCACATCCACCTTGCACATTCAGTTTGCCTCTTTGCACATCTAGAATTGCCATCTTACTTGCATTTTTACCGATGTTATATACCCGACAACCTCGTGGACCTCACTGCTTCTCTGCATCCCGGTTGCACATTCTACCTTAATAATCAATTTGCCGTGACAACACATCTACAATGCCATTTGTATCTGCACGACTTTAAAAAAATAGATAATGGGATTATTAAAAATCCTTGATTTAGTTGATAAAAAGGGAACTCAGTATAGACATGATGAACGTTAAAGCTTTATGTTTTGTGTCAATATAAATGACGCTAAGTATGACACGTTAAAGCATCATTTAACAGTTATCCAGTTTGCAACCTTCTATACATAATGGGGCACATATTTGAACCAAAACAGAGCCCTGAAACGTGGAGGTATAATATATAACTCTTACGACGGTGCAGGCCTGGTCTTCCTCCATAACACGGACAGGGGAGCAAAAACAAGTCCTCTCTCCAGTGGTTGTGCGGAGCGAATGTTGCAGGGAGGTCTAAAGTGAAAAAATGACGAACAACGTTGCTAGTTGACCAGAGCCCAGTCCAAGTTTCTTCAGGTACGTTCAGAGGAAATCCCAGAATTAACTAGTATCTGGGGTCACTACCGGAGTTCGCCCTCTTTTCTAAACAGTACTGTGCCCAACGTTACACTTTAACGTGTACGGTATCGCTAGCAAGCTTGTCTAGACAAGCTAAAGGCTAACAACAGAAAATAATCTGACTGTATCCCCCGAAGACCCAGCGGAAACTCTTAAACTGTCATAACTCGAGTGGCTGTGTTATTTCGTCACACGAGAAATGATCAATAAACACTAAGTTTACCTACGTATAATAACAATAACTGCAGTCCTTTTAATTTGTAGACTATTCGCGTCCAATTGAAAGGTGCCTACACTGCCACCTACTGTACAGGAGTGTGGGCTGGGCACAGCCTACTTACATCCAGTCTTACCATATATTTACGTTTTCAAGACAATTGGGTTAATTTTCGTGACCCGGAAGTGCTTTTAATGTTGTTCACAAGACGCTGTGCGTCGTTAGGGCAACACTGGCTGCATTTGTTTGAGTCCCTGTTGGTGGAAAACGGGTTTTGGGTAGTTTTCGAGACAGCCGGAACAATTTGTGAAATACGTCCATAACGTTGCTGAAATGGTAAGGGATTAAGTACTTACGCTTGTTCACTTTACAACGTACGTAATAATGCCGTACATTATTTTCGTTTCGTTATGAGACGCAGGAAAGCGTTTGAATATCAAATCGCATACTTGCATACTATATAGTATGCCAGATAAGTATGCGAGAAGACTAGTACGTAGAGATGGCCATTCGAGGCTTCATTACCGTTTTTCTAGCTGCAGGATATTATGCTAGCAGCGCTAGCTCAGAATTTATTTAAAAAAAATAAAGCCACATTTGAAATATCTAAGGCAATTTATTTGTCAATCTTGTCTGTACATTTTATGTTAAAGTCCGTTCCAAAGTAATTATTGTATGTTGTTTTTCGCACACTAGGTTGTTAACTACATATACATTTCACTAAAGGCCTGCATTATTTCGTGCTGCAAAATTTACGCGAAGGAAGCCTCGAATGGCCATCACTACTAGTACGATTTAAACCATAATACGCTGAAAATAGTACGTCGAAAGTTCCCGGATGGTCTACAATTTCTGGTGGGTTTTCAAAGTACGCATCTGTGCGGACTTTTGGGGGTAAGCTTTTAAAATGGCCACTGGCAAAAGCCATACAGTTAATAGATGCTATTTGTAGTGGTAGTAAACTTCATAAATGTTAGTCAGTTTAACACAATGCTCATAGGGAAGGTTTCCACCTAAGGGACACCTTGCCAGGGGCCCCAAGCCCGGGCGACACAAAAGTGGGGGTCTGGGAAGCTTCCCTGATTATTGTAAAAAGTATGAATATTGGGTCCAGTTATCTGCCAGGGTGGTAATCGGTCAAGCCCTAGCATGTAGCTATTTGAAATTCAGGCTTTGTGCTTGCAACGCACTGGCATCAAGATGGAGGAGGGTCTCATTGTTGCGGTGTTAGTGCATATTGCTGCTGTCTTCCAGCGATCAAGAGAGCCACACTGGCAATCTCATCAGCCCTCCTTGGAGGGCTGGAAACTTGCCTACTAAAAAAGTTATAGTTTCTATTGGATGTTGGTTTTCAAATAAACCTCCTCTCAGAGGCTTTATGAAGGCATGCTTAGCGTGGTATTTCTACTAACTAGATAACACATTTTTAAAAAGCTGGTCAACAAAAGACTGGAAATGTTTAAGGCTAAAAAAACTAAACCTGGTGGAATATCACACTACCAATTAAGTCAATTGGAAACAGGTCAGTAACATGATTGGCTATTAAAACTCCAGAGAGGATGGTCCTGTCAGAAGGGAGGATGGAGATACTCACCACTCTGAAAGGGACATGGCTGTGAACCAGTACTGGATGGCCATGATTTTCACAGACATACTTCTGTAGTGGACATCACTGCTTGGGCTCAGGAACACTTCTGAAAACCGCAACACGTGCTGCCATCCAGACGTCTTTTTCAGGGAAGGCCTTGCTTAGTCCTGTCGAGACCCGTTACCCATTGAAAATGTTTGGCGCATTATGAAATCTCAAAATGTTGAGCAGTTGAAATCCTATATCGGGAAAACATTTCACTTTCAAAACGACAGCAATTGGACTCCTTAGTTGCCAAAATCTTAACCACGATGCCACAAAGCCGTACATTTAACGGGTGTCGGTGTAGCCTCTTGACATTATATAATCTTGTCACGCGTTAACATCACGCCAAGTTTCAATATTTCGCTAGATAGATTAAGCATGGTGTTAAACTGAGTAATGTTTCTTATTAAGTTTACCTCCACCACAAATATTATCTATGAACTGTATGGCTTTTGCCATTGGCATTTTTAACAGCTTATTAGCCATTTGTGAATGACATTGATACTATAACTACTGCATTAATCAAGGTGACTATAACTGTTGAATCAGTTATCGTGTAGCCTGCAAAGTGATTGTCAATCCCGAAGAAATCCTAAAACATAATTCTAATATCCCTCAGAAATAGTCACTATAATAGTAAAGTTCATTTTAGGTCAGTCACTGAAATTCACTCTTCTAGGCCAGCTACGCTTATGCGGTCCGTTGGAAATCTGTTTGAACTGTAAGGAAAATACTAAATCTGACTCTTATATAATGCTGTTTATTTTCTTGTCAGGTTTGTTATTTTTCTTTCATTGTGTTTCTTTTTTATTTTCTGATTTGGTCTTTTTGCAGATGGAGGAAAAACCCAGCTTGTTGCTCTCCTTCCTCACTGAGCCCAAACAAGAACCGCTAGATTCTTGTTACAGTGGAGCTCAGTGTTCATTGATGGATTCAGAGATGACAACAGTGAAGCTGGAAGACAAAAGTACAACACTGGAACTGAATGTTAAAGTTGAAGATGATGATGATGATGATGATAAGGAGAAGATGGAGATCAATAATCAAACACTGAGATTGAATAATATTAAATGTGAAGAGGAGAAGGAGGAAGAGACTGTGGATTTAATCAATCAAGGTAAGTAGTTTATGAAAAAAAAATAGGTGTTTTTTGTGTTTTTTTTCTCATTTAAATGATATATGCCATTTCGTACAGCCTGTTTATCCAACCATACATTTCAGAAATTACATTGATATACAACTCATTTGTGAACTGTGATTAAGTTCATTCTGAACTTCTGTCAGAGCAACATATCAGCAGCGCTATTGGTCCTTGCTATTATGATGTTCCTTAACGTTTCTCTATTATGTTGGTACTGAAAATGGAAAAACACCCTGTTACAAATAACACTTACGGTTTAGGTTAACCAGGATTGTACTGGCGTTTGGGTTAGGAATAAGGTTAATGAGACACAGGAACAGCTGTCACAGACTCCAATAAAGTGGATATAAAAAGTCTGCACACTTATGCCAGGTGTTTGTGATAAAAAAAAAAAAAAGAACTTTTTCCACTTTTAATGTAACCTGTAACGTCAACAATTCAATTGAAAATCAAACTGATATCTTTGAGAAGGAAAAATAAAAAAATAAATATTCACATTAACCTGATTGCATAAGTGTGAACACCCTTAAACTAGTGGATTTTTGCCCACTCTTCTTTGCAAAGTGCTCCATATCTGTCACATTGCGAGAACATCTCCTGTGCTCAGCCCTCCTCAGATCACCCGACAGATGTTCAAATGGATTCAGGTCTGGGCTCTGGCTGGGCCATTCCAAAATGTTAATCTTCTTCTGGTGAAGCCATGCTTTTGTGGATTTGGATGTGTGCTTTAGGTTGTTTTTGTGCTGAAAGGTGAACTTCCTCATCTTCAGCTTTCTAACAGATGCCTGAAGGTTTTGCGCCACAATTGCCTGGTATTTGGAACTGTTCATAATTCCCTCCACCCTGACCAAGGCCCTGGTTCCAGCTGAAGAAAAACAGCCCCAAAGCATGATGCCGCCACCACCATGCTTAACTGTGGGTATGGTGTTCTTTGGGTGATGTGCAGTGTTGTTTTTTAACCCAAGATACCTTATGGAATTATGGTCAAAAAGTTCAACCTTGGTTTCATCAGACCGTAACACATTTTCCCACATGCTTTTGGGAGACTTGATGTTTGTTTTTGCCATCTTCAGCCGGGCTTGGATGTTTTTCTTTGTAAGAAAAGGCTTCCGTCTTGCCACCCTACCCCATAGCTCATTCCTATGAAGAGTACAGGAGATTGTTGTCACATGTAGCACACAGCCAGTACTTACCCAAAATTCCTGCAGCTCCTTTAATGTTGCTGTAGGCCTCTTTGAAGCCTGCCTGACCAGTTTTCTTCTTTTTTATATCCACTTTATAATACACAACAGACCACCTGGAAAATGGATCCATGTAACTTATTGTTCATGAGATAATTCATAATTTGCTACTTTAAGGCAAATGTACATTACATTTTGTTTACACATTAATTTCAGAGTACATTCATATATTTAACTGTGAATTTCATAGATTATCTATGTGTTTAAGACCATCTAACTTTTCTGATGTCTGTGACACAGATGGGATTCCTGAAGTGGAGATGTTTGGAGAGAAACAACAGGAAGACTACAATGTAAAGAAGTCTCACCACTGCCCTCATTGTGAAAAACATTTCTTAACTTTATTCATGTTAAAAAGACATGTTAACATACATACTGGAGAGAAGCCTTACACCTGTTCTGATTGTGGGAAGTGTTTCATTACATCCTCTCAATTTACTATTCATCGGAAAGTACACAGAGGTGAAAAGCCTTACTCCTGTTCTGACTGTGTTAAGAGTTTCTCTAGTTTAGGTTACCTTAAAGCACACCAGCGCATACATACTGGAGAGAAGCCTTACTCCTGTTCTGACTGTGGGAAGAGTTTCTCTCATTTAGGTAACCTTAAAACTCACCAGCGCATACATACTGGAGAGAAGCCTTACACCTGTTCTGATTGTGGGAAGTGTTTCATTACATCCTCTCAACTTACTATTCACCAGAGAGTGCACGAAGAGAAGCTGTACTCCTGTTCCGACTGTGGGAAGAGTTTCTCTCAATTAGGTAGTCATACAGCTCACCAGCACATACATACTGGAGAGAAGCCTTACTCCTGTTCTGACTGTGGGAAGACCTTCATTAGATCATCTGATCTTACTAGTCATCAAAGATTACACACAGGTGAGAAGCCTTACTTCTGTTCTGATTGTGGGAAGAGTTTCTCTCATTTAGGTAACCTTAAAACTCACCAGCGCATACATACTGGAGAGAAGCCTTACTCCTGTTCTGACTGTGGGAAGTGTTTCATTACATCCTCTCAACTTACTGTTCACCAGAGAGTGCACACAGCTGAGAAGCCGTACTCCTGTTCAGACTGTGGGAAGAGTTTCTCTCAGTTTGGTAGCCTTAAAGCACACCAGCACATACATATTGGAGTGACTTTCATCAGATCAGTAAAACATACTAGTCATCAGAGAGTGAAAATTGGTGAGAAGCTTTTCTCCTGTTCTGTGTGTGGGAAGAGTTTCATTACATCCTCTCAACTTACTGTTCACCAGAGAGTGCACACAGGTGAGAAGCCTTACTCTTGTTCTGCCTGTGGGAAGTGTTTCATTACATCCTCTCAACTTACTATTCACCAGAGAGTGCACACAGGTGAGAAGCCTTACTCCTGTTCTGTCTGTGGGAAGTGTTTCTCTCAATTACCTGGCCTTAAATATCACCAGCGCACACATTCTGAATAGTGTTGTTGCATACCTCAAATGAACATGACAATGTTATATTCCTCGAAAACCAAGTTTTAATTTTTGCAATATAACTTTTCAAATAAACAAGTGCTTATTGTGTTTACTGTTCAGTATTGTTCACAATTGTATCAATCAACACAAGTTTGGAAAGATTTAGTGTATACACAGTAAACGAAATTTAGTATTTGCTAGCTAGAAGGCAAGTTACATATTTCTTCTTTGATATTCACCTCAGACAGTCACTTTGGCAATTGTGAACACGTTAGTCCACAAACTTTGCCCCGAATATCTGGCGGCAATGTGTACTTTGTGTATTACAACAGCAATCAGAAGTATTACATACAATATGTCTTTCCTCCGTGGGTTGAACTGGGTAACTTGATGGAACTGCATTGCCATGATCCTCTGTATTACAATTTTTCTCACAAAAAATAAAATGTTTCTCCCACATAACAACTACATTGTGTTTTGCATTCACCTGTATGGCTAACACCTAACTGACCAGGTTTTTCGTCTCTATCAGCCCTTCAATCAATCAATCAAATTTATTTTATAAAGCCCTTTTTACATCATAAGTTGTCTCAAAGTGCTTTCACAAAACAACCGGACATAAACCCCAGGGAGCAAACAACTATAGTGATGAACTTCAGTGGCTAGGAAAAACTCCCTAAGAGGGCTGAATTTAGGAAGAGACCTAGAGAGGAACCAGGCTCCGAGGGGTGACCAGTCCTCTTCTGGCTGTGCCGGGTGAACATATTAAGAGTCCAAATTTTAATAGTTCAATGCATGTGGACTAAGCGTAGAGTCTATTTAAACCTAGTCCAGATTGGAAGCAAAACCGGAGGGACAAGGACAGGGGGGGGATCAGCAGAGTGGCAACTGAAATTGTCAGGCATTTTCTTGATCTGCAACACAGCCAGGAGGACTCAAGACAGGGACGGCAATGGGTCAAGCATGGTACTCCGCAGGTGTGGGTTAAGACTTCATGTCGTCCTAACTTTAAAATGACAGAAAACAGGAAAAATTAAGACCCTACTCCCCCAACACAATAATATAGCAGCACAACACATTGGGGCTGAGACAGGGGGAGTCCAGTGACACTGTGGCCCCATCCGGAGGAGGCCCCGACAGGGCCCAACAGGCAGGAAATCAATCCACCCACATCGCCAAGCATCAACCAAAGGGACACCCACCAACCGCAACCATCCTGAATGAGGGCCGAGTATTGCCAGCAGAGCACAGCCCAATTGCACAAGTGCGCAACAGAGGGACAACAACAAGCCAGTGACTCCGCCCCCAAATGGCATTGGAGGGAGGGCATCCCAGTGGCGATGAGAGCACACATGGCAAGACAGCAAGGGTGAAAAGTATCAGGCCTTTCTGGTCACCTTTACGCCCTTGGGCCAGACTACATTTAATCGTAGAACAGGGTGAAGAGATTAGTCTTTATTAGACGCTTGAAGGTTTGCACTGAGTCTGCAATTCTACATTCCAAAGCAGTGGAGCTCTATGAGAGAAAGCCCTGCCTCCGGCTGTTTGTTTAGAAATTTTAGGTACAGTTAAAAGGCCTGCATCTTGTGATCTAAGGTTACATGCACGTATGTATGGCTGGATCATTTCAGCGAGGTAAGTAGGAGCAAGTCCATGAATTGATTTATAGGTTAATAATAAAACCTTAAAATCAGCCCTAAACCTAACAGGCAGCCAATGTAAAGAGGCTAGTACTGGAATAATGTGTTCAATTTTTTTTGTTCTAGTTAGGATTCTAGCAGCAGTGTGCAGCACTAATTGAAGTTTATTTATTGATTTATCAGGGTAACCGGAAAAAAGAGCATTGCAGTAATCTAGTCTTGATGTAACAAAAGCATGGATTAGCTTTTCCGCATCAGGTTTTGATAGAACGTTTCTGATTTTTGCAATGTTTCGAAGATGAAAATAAGCCACTCTTGAGATATATCTTATATGTTAATCAAAGGAGAGGTCAGGGTCGAGGGTTACATCAAGATTTCTTACAGTTTTTTGGGATACAACCATGCAGCCATCGAGATTCACAGTGAGATCTGCCAATAAACGTCTTTGTTTCTTGGGCCCTAAAACAAGCATTTCTGTTTTTCTTGAGTTTAAAAGCAGGGAGTTCTCTGTCATCCAATTTCTAATATCTAAAACTCATGCTTCCAAAGTAGCTAATTTGGGGGTTTCTCCATGCTTCATCAAAATATATAACTGTATGTCATCAGCATAGCACTGAAAATTGACATTGTGATTTTGGATTACATCTCCAAGAGGCAGTATATATAGGGAGAAGAATAAAGGGCCCAGAACCGAGCCTTGAAGAACACCAAAACCTACTTTTGTTTTGTCAGAGGATATACCATCCACACATATGAACTAATATCCTTCATATAAATAAGATTTAAACCAGGCTAGAACATTCCCACGTAGCCCAATATGGGTTTCCAGTCTCTCCAAGAGAAGGGAGTGATCAATAGTGTCAAAAGCAGCACTAAGATCAAGAAGCAACAGGACGGATGCGGAACCTTTGTCTGAGGCCATTAGAAGGTCAATTGTTACCTTCACGAGGGCAGTCTGAGTACTATGATGGGATCTTTCCGGAGGAAACGGAGCAAATTAGTAGTGTTGAGTTAAGATCTTGGATTAGATCGTTTACGGATTTAATTTCTCTGTCACTGATGAGCGAGCCTGGAAGTATATCAAGAAATGTATTTGTTGTCCGAAAATTTTTAGTGCGGCTTTTAAAACTCATTGTTTGCGTAGTGAGTGGACTTCTTGTTTATACGGGACATGTAAAAAGACAGTAATCCGATATTCCAGGATTTACTGGGGGAAATTATTAGATCTAAAATATATATTTCTCAGGACAGAACAAAATCTAATTTGCCTTTGGAGCAAGGGACCTAACATTTAGGAGTCCCATTTTGAGATGCGAGGTAATACAGTGATTTCTATTTGTAACCAAGGTGGAGGAAGGTTTTATCTTAGTACGGTTGCTATTGTTTGCGCTTCATTGTTTAACGTTTCTCAGCCTGGAACGAGTCACAGTCGCAATAGGCAACGCTATAATAACTACTCTGGCTATGCTATCGACAGACTCCACTATGCTAGCAGGCTGGCTAACAGCCTGCAGCCTGTCCTGCACCCTATCTCATGGTGAGGCTATAGGAGTGAGACTCCTGTCAATGTTCCTAGATAAAAGAAGAACACCACTCCAGAGACAGGAGTCATCTGAATCAATACAGCAAAGTTACCTGACAGAATTTGTTATTAGACCGGCTTCATCATTAATGACAATGGACTAGTAAACACTTATTGATGGGTGCTTTTACTTAAAAAACATTGCATTTTTACATTGTTCTGTTCTATTTTAAAGTGTTATATTTTGTAATTATATTTCATATGGATCTGGGTTACACAACACAAAGGCATTTACTTTTCACATATGAACACATTAAGTTTAATGTGAAATATAGAATTTAACTCTCATTTTACATGTTGGTATTATGCATTTATCAAATATAACAACACCTTTAGCAAGCCAGCAAGTTTATTTATATAGCACAATTCATACATAGAAGCAATCCAATGTGCTTTACAGTGAAAATAGAAATAATGCAATAGAATCAAAATAGTCAGATCCATCATCAGCAGAGTGTTACATTTACCCAGAGGTTATTCCTCTGATAGCACCAGAACTTGCATTACAATTGGTAAAAGAGAGCAAGATACACATTTAATAACAAAATACATCAAGAAGATAAATATAAAATACAGCATAATAATAAAACATAAAATAATAAAATTGAAATAGAATAAAAAACATAGGAAGGTCTTAAAGCTGTAAGACTTAAGAGTGCTGTTATAAAAACATAAGAATCTAAAACCTCCCTCCCTTTACTAACTAAACAAAACATAGAGGAGTGGCCCATCCAGGTCTTACCTTGTGTGACAGTGGACTCTCTACAGGTAAATGTAGGCCCAATGGCGTCTTGCCTAGACTCTCCCAAGATGACTTCCCCGTTTCCCCTGGGATAACAAATTAAAAGTCCTATGAAGAACAATAATTAACGAAGAGTTAACAAAGGAGGATGGACAACGGAGGATGGACACACAACAAATGTAACACTCCAAAAATGACCACTTCAGCACAGATTACACAGAAAACAGACAGAGAGAGAACTGGGGCAATGCAAAACAGCTGACATAGTATAATACTTTTCACTATTATCTAGTCTTTACCTCCCTCTGTGTGTCAGAATGTGATGCTCTTGTCTCTACAGTTACTGTAGGTCCTCATAAATGTTTACTTACCAATGACCAGATGATGGAATGTTTTTTGTTGTCCTCTCCCGGTCCTCAAACCTCCACTCCTCCAGGATCTCTGGACTCCTCTTCACTGTCCAGACTGCTGTGTGGTCTTCTGGTGTTGTCTTCATTTCTACTGGTGTTCATCATACTGATGGTGAAATGCTACAGGGCTCAAGGTGACCCCTTATTCCAGATAATTTTTTTCTTCTTCAAAAAGACCAAGATAAAAACAAACATGAACACACAATTCACATGACAAACATTCTTCCAATGAAATATTCTTCTATCATCTTTTGAATTGCCTTACAAGCAAGTAATAGCTGATTAACACACTGTATACTGTTCTTTATCACTGTTATTTCTATTGAATCAAACGGTTTATATGTGTTCCCAGGAACCGCAATTTCTGGTAATTGTACATTTTTCTTGCAATAAGTCACCTTATTTTTAGTTCCAATGGGTTACAATTTAAAGCTGTGTAATGTTTAATACATTTCTGTTCTCCGTTCCGTAATATTCCTTTAGATGTGCGCTCAACATTCAAGACCTCTCAAGGCCAGTTACAATGTGATTACATCAATTTTGAGACCGAATCATCCTTGTGATAATTAAAGCTGATTGTCAACCTTTTTTGTATAATTTGGATGTTGTTTCCATCCTTATCCAGCAGCCTCAGAGGACCATGTGTCCCACCTAGCTATTAAAGCTAAATATGGAAACGTGACTAATGATTTCAGGCCAGTTTCCTCTGATGCTAAGCATGGTTGGACCTGATTGGTTCCTGGTGATGCTGCTGGAAGTGGAGTTGGAGGGCCAGGAGGGGGCACTGTTCCCTTTGGTCTAAAGATGGTTGAGGGACTAATTGCTCTGCATAAGGTGCTGTATTTCATGTGGGACATTAAATGGGTGTCTTGATTGTCTGATGTCATTAAAGATCCCATGACAGTAACAGTGATAAACTCTGTGTCATGGCCCTCATACCAACATGGCCTCCTAATCATCATGACAGTAACAGTGATAAACTCTGTGTCATGGCCCTCATACCAACATGGCCTCTTAATCATCATGACAGTAACAGTGATAAACTCTGTGTCATGGCCCTCATACCAACATGGCCTCCTAATCATCATGACAGTAACAGTGATAAACTCTGTGTCATGGCCCTCATACCAACATGGCCTCCTAATCATCATGTTTTCATTTTTATTGGCATAAATGGCTTAACTTACAAATCTTTCGTTTCTGTGTTTTAAATAATAGGAACTGAAGTTTTGTTTTAACAGGTTGTGTTTTACATAATGGAATTATTTTCAAAGCAATGTATATTGTGATAATGTTTTTATATTGTCTGCAATGTTTAGACTAAGGACAGTCCTTGATTGGTTCTGATCTTATTTAGATGGCCGGAGTTACTTTGTCACCATTGGTAATCATGAATCTGATAGGGTGGCTATTACATTCAGTGTTCCACAGGGATCAGTTCTCAGACCGCTTCTGTTCGATGTCTATATGCTACCTCAGGAGCAAATTCTACAGAACAATAACATTAACATTAACTACCATAGCTATGCCAATGATATGCAAATATATATGGCTCTCGAACCGTATGACAACAGCTCAATAGACTCTGTGTCACTATATAGGGCATATATTATTTTTTCTGGCAACAAAAATAACAAACAAGTTTTAGTAAAGAGCTGGATTCTCGGGCCCTTAAAACCAAGGATCAAGTCCGTAATCTTGGCAGTCATATCAAATCGGTCACCAAAACAGCATTCTACCATATGTAAAATATATCCAAAATCAAAAGCCTGGTGTCCCAAAAAGACCAAGATAAGCTCATCCATGCTTTTATCTCTAGTAGGGTTGACTACTGTAATGGCTTCTTAACTGGACTCCCCAAAAAGACTGTAAAACAGTTGCAGCTCATTCAGAATGCAGCAGCTAGAATGTTAACCAGGACCAAGAGGACCAAGCGCATCACTCCAGTTCTTAAATCTTTGTATTGGATTCTGGTCTGTTACAGAATAGACTTTAAAGTTGTGCTTTTAGTTTATAAATCTCTGAATGGTTTAGGACCCGAATACATTTCTGATATGTTTGAAGAATATAAACCGAGCAGGGCTCTTAGATCCATGAACTCAGGTCAGCTAGTAGAGCCCAGAGTCCAAACTAAACACGGAAAAGCTGCACTTAGCAGTTATGCTGCACACAACTGCAATAAACTACCAGAAGATCTTAGTCGTTCACCAAACATATCCACTTTTAAATCCAGGCTATAAAGACTTCTCTTTTCACATGCTATGACTGAGCTCTCGAACTTAACCCCACTGTGAGCCTTCTAGCTTCCTATGTTTTTATAACAGCACTCTTTAGTCTTACAGCTTTTAGACCTTCCTATGTTTTTATATTCTATTTCAATTTTATTATTTTATGTTTTATTATTATGCTGTATTTTATATTTATCTTCTTGATGTATTTTGTTATTAAATGTATATCTTGCTCTCTTTTACCAATTGTAATGCAAGTTCTGGTGCTATCAGAGGAATAACCTCTGTGTAAATGTAACACTCTACTGATGATGGATCTGACTGTTTTGATTCTATTGCATTATTTCTATTTTCACTGTAAAGCACATTGGATTACTTCTATGTATGAATTGTGCTATATAAATAAACTTACTTGCTTGCTAAAGGTGTGGTTATATTTGATAAATGCATAATACCAACATGTAAAATGAGAGTTAAATTCTATATTTCACATTAAACTTAATGTGTTCATATGTGAAAAGTAAATGCCTTCATGTTGTGTAACCCAGATCCATATGAAATATAATTACAAAATATAACCCTTTAAAAAGAACAGAACAATGTAAAAATGCAATGTTTTTTAAGTAAAAGCACCCATCAATAAGTATTTACTAGTCCATTGTCATTAATGATGAAGCCGGTCTAATGACACATTCTCTCAGGTAACTTTGCTGTACTGATCCAGGTGGCTCCTGTCTCTGTGAGAGGTTGGTGATGGGCTGAGTTTGAGCCTGGTATTCTCCATCCCACAACACCACAGCCCAAGATCCATTCCCAGGACCCAGGTGATTAACCTCCTTCCTGGTGATGGACTCTCTGGCCACTCCTACAGCCCAGCCAGTTCTTCCCTTCACCTGCACTTCAAAGTCAAATTTACCTGAGGAGAAACACTCTTTTCCTAAAACACGGGGAAGGGTGTCAAACCTTTCAGGATTTGCTGGGAGGTCTTGTTCTGTCCTTCTAACTTGTATTTGTTTCCTGTCCTCAGACAGTATCAATTTGGTGTTTACTGTATCTGGGTCCAGAGATACGTCCACTGTGTACCGTTGGATCATCTGCAGCTTGACTTCAGGAAACCTCTCCATCTCTTTATTTACAGTCTGTTCCAGCTGAAGCATGGCTCTTCTCTGAGTCACCACACACACGCTGTGAACACTGATCTCAGACCTGTGCCTGGTGGGTGGGGGGAACAGAGAGAAGGCCAGCTCTGCAGTAGAAGGAAATGGTCCTCAACATATAAAAGCTTCTTCAGCTCAGTGTGCCTCCTCTTCAGATCAGTGACCTCCCTATGCAGTTCTTCGATTACGTCTTCAGCCTGCATTTGTTCTGCTTCAAGTCTCTTCTTAATCTCCACAATCAGCTCAGCCTGGCTCCTCTCAATGGCCTGCACTATAGCAGCCAAGACCTGCTCACTGTCTGCTCTCTCTCTCTCTGAGTCTCTCTTGCTGAGCTCCACTGCCTGTTGAATGTCCGTGACCTTCTTCTGCCTCTCTTGGATCATACTCTGAACTTCCAGCTTAGCCTTCGCCAGCTGAGCCTTCCTCACTTCACACTCTTCTGACATTGGGACAGTTACGTGAGTCCTGTGTTCCGTCTCGTAGCAGAACGGACACACACACGTCTGCTCTTTCCTACAGAACATCTCCAGGGGTCTGTAGTGCTTCATGCAGACCCTCAGCTCCAGGTCCCCCACAGGGTTGATCAGCTGGTGTTTCTTGAACGGCGCCACCCTGTGGTGAGGCTCCAGGTGAGTCTCACAGCAAGAGGCCAGACAAACCAGGCAGGACTTGGTGGATGTGAGCTTTGTGTCAGTGTAGATGTCACACGACACCTGTACAGGTCTGGTAAGGCTTCTGGTTTGTGTCTGTCCTGGGGTGAGGGGCCTGGCTTCTACCAGAGCCAGCGTCTCCAGCTGAGCAGCCATGTCAGAAATGAAAATATTTACCTGAACCTCCGGTCTTGTGTGGAATGTCTCAGAACATGAGGGACACCGGCACGGGTCAGTGCTGTCCCAGTATCTGGTTCTACAGGCCTTGCAGAAGTTGTGCCCACATGGGACGGACACTGGCTCCTTGAACACATCCAGACAGATGGAACAATGAAACAGCTCATCTGACAGCAGAAGGCTGCAGGACGTCATTGATTAGGACACATCAAACATCAACACTTACAGGTCTGAAAGTAGTGTTTTACCACATCAACAAGGTACAGATGAACTCTTTACTCACCGCAACATGTTGAAAGCTCTGGTGATTCTGAAAGTGGACTTATCAGTACTGTTCAGCAGGTTTCCAGTTATACTTCAGCAAACTGAAATAAGCTCCTCCCTGCCCAGTGGAGATATAGAGGGAGACAGTGAGAGACAGAGGGAGAATAGAGTGACAGAGACAGAAAGAAAGAGGAAGAGAGAAAGAGAAGCAGAGAGAGGGAAAGAAAAAGTGTATGAGTGGGGAAACTATGCTTCAGTGTTTCATTTTTGGGCTTGTTCTCTAATTTCCAGGGCTACAACAAAAATGTGTATGCTCCTGTTTTGGGGAACTTGAGAGAAGTTAAATGGCCTCGTTATAAATATTTAGAAAAATACATTTCTAATATGTTACAACATTGAAACCAGCTGGCCCTTGATATCTGAGAAATCACCATGACGATGCTGCCCTCTAGGGGCAGGAATAGATACATCCCACAAAATTACCCCAAAATAAGCAAAGGCAAAATATAGTTCTTACAAGATGTGTTGATTGCAGTTGTTGTGATAAACATAATTACAGGCCTTAACTTATTTTTTATGCATTTGTTGTTACTAAAGATCAAAGGAATGAAAAACAAATAATTGTGAATGTTGACATTGTTGTCAATTAATTACATGTATTTTCATTCTACATTATGGGACAATTCTGAAACACAGGGTTAGGATTAGTTAAGCCTAGTCCAGGAGCTAGTTAAAGCTAGTTTAGAATGCAACTGGGCTTGATTTTGTCAGTTCGTTACCTTGGACCATAAAAAAAGTCCTGAGGTGAGTTAGGGGTCTTCACTGTAAAAAGGAAATGGATATTAAGAGGAGGGTTTGGGCAGAAGATGGAGATGTTACCTAAGAATTTCAAGAAGGTAACTGAGAAATGCGTGTAATTGGTTGGTTGTTGTTGTCTGACTGTTGTAGCTTAATTTACACATAGCTATTTTACTAAATAATTGATCCACATACCACTTAAAATACAATGCCTCCCAAAAGAATTCAATGCCAAACCATATTACAGAATTATGAAGAACAGACAAACACTACAACATACATTAGTTAGTTTATAGTAAGCCTTTACTGAAACTGTAAACGCTTATGTTGCTGCCTTTTTCAGGCATGGAAACGTTCATCTTCAGTCTCGCTAGCAATTGCTAAATTCTTATGAATATTCCTAGGAAGATATTAGATACTGGTAAACTTATTACTGGCAAATAAGTTGTTAAAATGGATTTTGATGGACTCTATGATGGAGATAATTTGAATAAGAAAGTTTAATCAGTTTAACACAATCCTCAATGGTGTCTAGCGACTACTGAAACGTATAATGTCATGGCGTAGTGGTTAAAAATATCTCTCATGTGGAAGACCTGAGTTCAAATCTATTGAAAGCAACGGCATTTATTAATTATATTTGTGGGCCACAGTAAAACGACTACAGTATTGCAACGATTCTCTAGTCTTTTTACTTGATGAAAAAGTTAGTTAACGTCACCTTTATTGATAATTTTTGTATCAATGTCATACAGGAATGAAACAAGAAGTACGCTGTTATGCCATAAAATAAAAAAATACATCCGGATGCCATGAAATGAAATAGCTTTGGCAGACTCGCTAGCAATTGTTCAATTCTTGACTATTCCAGTAAGGTAGTCAATACTGGTAACGCCTGTTACTGGCTAATATGCTGTTTAAAAGGCCAGTGGCAAACGCCAACCAGTCCATAGACGCTATTTGTGGTGCAGGTAAACTTAGAAAGAAACATTAGTCAGTTTAACTGTATCAGTATCATTCACGAATGACCAATTAGCTGTTGAAACAACCAGTGGCAAAAGAGGATTTGTTCAGGGTAGAAACAAGAGGCTATACTGAGACCCATAAAATGTACCGCTCTGTGGTGTAGTTGTTAATGACACTGCCTTGCATGTGGGTGACCCAGGATTGAATCTTGAGAGAGCAACACTTTTTATTGCGGGTCGGCTGAACTTGGCTTGTCTGGTGTCTTGTTACTGTTATTCTTGGTGTCTGTCATCACTGCTCTCACTATTCAGTCTCTTCACCACCAATCTTTGTTCACTTGTAGAGGAATGTTGGGGTTCCCCTCCCCTCATGGGGTACGTTACACCCAACACTGCTGATGAGAAACATCCCCACAGCAAAGAACATCAGAGACTTGAGCCTCCAAAGTCTGGGTGGACTGATGCCCTTTTTGAACAATGATGCTTCAAAGTGTATTGTAGTCGGAAAATATTCAATGGTTCACATTTAGAGGCCAGTGGAGGAAAGAGTTGCTTTTAGCTGTTTCACACTTTCTCAATTGGCAAAAATTTGTATTTTATTATTTATAATAGACAGTACATATGAAATTACTCCAAATACAGAAATGTATCCAAACATGAACAACACATAAATAACAACCCTGATACAAATTATATAAACATAAAGTAAATTACCAAATAATTACAAAAACTTCACAAAAGTAACAGAATGTAGACAACATATATAGCTTCCAAACTGTGGTTTTGACACACAGCTGCCTAACACATACACACATTTTTAAGAAGTGTTTGTGTCAAAACCACTGTCGGCTAACCGTCAAGGGTTTATTGGTTGACTTGTTCAGTAGTCAGAGATGGTTTCTTCATGCTGTATACATTCTGTTACTTTAGTGAAATGTGGGCATTATGTTTAAGTCTGACTTCACATAATTAGGACAAGAAGTTCCCACAAGGATATAAAAACATGACCAATCTGCTCTTAAGACATTGTACAGGTCCACATGAAGACAAAGTCCAAGTTTAGGGTTTAGGTTTAGGGAATATATTATGTGATATCCATAACAATATAAACACGAGTCTGTGTGTGTGTGTGTGTGTGTGTGTGTGTGTGTGTGTGTGAGTGCGTGCGTGCGTGCATGTATGGATGTGTGTGTGTATGTATGTGTGTGTGTGTGTGTGTATGGATGTGTGTGTGTATGTATGGACGTGTGTGTGTGTGTGTATGGATGTGTGTGTATGGACGTGTGTGAGTATGTATGGACGTGTGTGTGTGTGTGTGTGTGTGTGTATGGATGTGTGTGTATGTGTGCATAAGTGTGTGTGTGTGTGTGTGTGTGTGTGTGTGTGTGTGTGTGTGTGCGTGTGTGCACGCACCAAGGATTGAGCCCAGGCTTTACATCTACAGGCTTTACATCTACAGGCTTTACATCTACAGGCTTTACATCTACAGGTTCTCTCTGCGTAAAAAGTGCAAAATGGAACAAATGTCTGAACATTATGATAGCAAACCCGCAGCTCATCTCTCCAATATTTAATCTTCTCATCTGACTTGCAAAATTTAGTATAGATCCCATTGCGTGGGGGCCATTTAGCCAACCACTTAGATAAGTCTTTCAGAAAATAAACAGCCATCCCAAGGGAGAAGTTATTCTGAAAATAGTCACTTTATCCAATATCTCATGTAGACAAAGCAAAATGAAAAGTTAATAAAAAACCAAAGTATGCAACAGCTAAAAGCTTTTTTTCAGTCATTCTGAATGATTCTAGAAATGTCTCTTTCTCTGTCTGTATGTGACGGTAAAGAGGCGTGGTCTATATATGCTGTCATCATATAGGAAGTAAAGGGTTTGATATGTAGAACTATGGATCAGAGACAGACAGTTACTCATCAGGAAGTCAGAATGGATCACTCCTGGTTCTGTTTGCTACTCTGTGAGTAATGACTTTGGGTTTTTATGTTTATTTACTAGGGTAAATAGTACTACTGTAAAAACTACAGAATACATTAAACTTTCCCTAGATACTTTTTCGTCTGACTGAATGTTTTAGTCTAGATGATCTCTTCTATCAGGGTGCCTTGTCTTTCATTTGAATTGTGAAGTTTCCACTGATGACTGTATTGGTTTGTAAAATGTTGTTGTATTCATAAAATGAAATCTAAATCAGTGTTTTATATTATTAGTATGTGTTTAATGGTTAAAAGTGATCTGTATGATTTTGCCCCTGCATTCAAGTACATTCGATTAGATTCAACATTATTGCCATTGAACAGTACAAGTGCAGTACAACAAAATGTAGTTTGTGTCGAACTTGAAGTGCAAATAGAAAAGCGCAGAAAATGTACAAGTATCAAGTATAATGTATGTACAAGTGGGATGTACAGATGTGCAATCAATATATATGCATTACATTTAGCAATTTTGAATGTGCAGTGGAAAATGTACTAATTTCCCCAAAAAAGTTTAGTATAATGTATTCTGAATTGGCAGTCAGGGCAAATTGAAGGAGTAGAGTAGAATGTGCAACTGCAATGCAGGGACAGCAGCAATGAGGTTCCTGAGGTAGACATGACCAGTATGTAACAACTGAAAATGCAAGTACAGTGTCAGTTCTAAATGTGCAATGAGCGCAAGTGTAAGGTGGAAGTTGACATGTGAAAATGAAATACAAGAATAGCAGCAATGACACGGTCCTGACAACTGAAAACATCCTGAAAACCTCCTTAACAGACTTTGTAAGGCAGTGACAGAGTCCACAAGTACAAGGGTGGGTATAGTTAGTAATGGGTCAGAGGGTTTAGCAGGGTTACAGAAACTGTTCCTGAGCCTGTTGGTGCCAGAATAGAGAGACCTGTACCACCTGCCTTGATGGGAGGGGAAACACTTTGTGACCTGGATGTGAAGGGTCCCTGGTGATGCCTCCAGCACGGGGACTTGCACTGGAGGTCTATGAGGGCTGAGAGCTGGGCACCAGCGATGTGCTGGGCGGTTTTCACCACCCGTTTCAGGGCCTGCTACAGGTCTAACGGTTTATTGGTTACTCTGTGGCCAAACAGAAAGCCCTGCAACGGGTGGTGAAAACCGCCCAGCACATCACAGGTGACCAGTCAGATTGACAGAATGCTCTCCATTGTGCAGCAGTAGAAGTTCACAAAGATCTGGGAAGACAGGCAAGCTTCTTTGTGCCTCCTCAAAAAGTACAGGCGCTTCTGTGCCCTTTAGACAAAACTGATTGTCCAGGAGAGGTACAAAATACTAATGTTTTAACTTAGGAAGAGTTCAAAAATCAATATTTTGTTTAATAACCCAGATTGTTAAATCACAGCTTTTATACGTCTTGGCATGCTCTCCACCAGTCTGTCACATTGCTGTTGTATGACTTTATGCCACTCCTGGCACAAACATTCAAGGAGCTTGGCTTTGTTTGATGGCTTGTGACCATCCATCTTCCTCTTGATCAAATTCCAGAGGTTTCATTGGGGTTCAGATCTGGAGATTGGGCTGGTCATGACTGGGTCTTGATCTGGTGGTCCTCTTCTTTGCTTCTCATTGATGAGGGGCTATGTTCTTGCTTGGCACAAATTCAGTTTTTCCATTCAGCTGGTCCTATTGCAAGAGTATAGTGATGACCACAGCAGTGATTTTTATACTTTTCCTTGTTAAATTCAATTTGGTTCAGGTAATGTCGTGGAAAATCTTTTCTTCTTGCCAGAAAGGATGCAATGACTCAAAAAGATGCAATAACTCAGAATGATGTGGATTTAAATGAGACTTTTAATGACCAATCATCAAAGCCGAGTTGACCTGCAGGAACAACTGTCTAGCCAACATCGGACACATATTTATACAGTGTTATCTGGCATGATCTGTCTGGCCCTCCCCTTATGCTAATACATGGGTGGAGCTTTCTCTCCCTCCGCCTCCATTGTTTCACAGTCCTTTAAGATCTGTTCCTTGTTAATTATTGGTGGCTCAGGTTTTTAGAAACTTATAAAAATAGAGCCATTAGGACCCTTGTCATTATTACTTGATTATTGCAAAATGGTGACACATCTTTGATTACATCCTTACATTCAGATATGATTCTTGAATACATCTTTGATTACAGTCCCATGTCGTACCTCTAACTTTTATATATTATATGTTGGGATATTTTCATAACATTTTGTTATTTTATGTTAACCTGTTGAAGAGTAGACAGAACGTCTCATGTGATCACTTGTATAATAGTTGGGTGTTAATGGATGAGACATTTAACCAGAACTCATATCATCCCAAACAGTCTAATTGTTTTAGATTATTCCACATTTAATTTTTAAGAGAGAGTGATTAACTGTACTTTTGCTACAGTTCTCATAGTCAGAACATTGAGTGGTTGTTTTAATCTCATATTGAGGACAGAAGGACCTGTGGCTTGTCCTTGACTCTCTTGGGAAAATCTTGGGAGAATTGCAGAAATCACGCCACATCATGTCACTTCACGCCACATCACGCCACGTCACGCCACGTCACGCCACATCACGCCACATTCACACCACCAATATTTTCTAACAGTGTTTTATGGGGCAGATCACAGAGGGTTGGTGGAAGATTCAAGAAGGATCCATCCAGAAATTAGCATAATGGGAGGAGCAAATATCACTGTTTTACCATATTGTATAAAAAGATGTTTCTGAAGTTTGGAAGTCGGTTGTTCTGTAAACCAACATGGATCGGTTGCTCTGCATATCAGCACGGCTTTATTATCTTAATAAAGTCCACCTTTGAATTCACCAACTCCTGAGTTGTTTGAAAATGTTGGCGGGAAAAAGGGTAAAAATGTTCCACAACTGTCACATGTCTGGTGTGAGGACAGATAAGCACAGGCAAAACGGTCGAGGTAGGAATAATCCATAGTTTAATAAAGGTACAAAAGAAACAAACAAACTTAAAGCAGCCTAAATGACTGGGCATTGCCTTCGGCTGCTAACCAAAATGAACTACACCATGTGCTCAAACAGTCACTTTAAATAGGTTCCCCAATTGGAGGCAATACCCAACACCTGCCTCCAGTTGGGGAGACCCAAGTGCATAGAGGTGCCTAGAGGCACCTCTATTGGCCACGTCCTGACTATGGCCCCAGTCAGTGCGAAGATGGCTAGGGGCATATTCAGGACGTGACAACAACAGTAATCACCTAATTAGTACTTCATTAAGTAAAATGAGGTGTGCCTGTGTTGGAATTTAACAGACACTGGAATGGAATGGCTGCCATACATGTAGAGATGCTGATTTAAGAAAAACAATGAGTGTCCTCTTAATTCTTTCCAGAGCTGTATATTTCATTTAAAATCTATTGATTTATTTCACTGAATGACAATGTATTTGCTTAGATCCTTTGTTTACATGAATCTGAAAATGGATCTGAAATTGATATGAATACAACTTGTTTGTAACCCTATAACCAACACAGGAATGAGTGACAACTCAACAATTAATGTGAAAGACAAAGCACTCTGGGAAATATTCCCCTCAGATATCAGCATTAAACTTACCTCTTAATGTCGCCACCTATTATCTAGTGACAATTAGATTTAATGTGCGTGTTTTAATGTGTGTGTTTTCACTGTGTGTTAATGCAAGAGTATTGACTACATTACAGTAATAACATTGATTGTTTTTGTTGTAGTTCTGATGACCCCCATCTACTGTGTTCAATCTGAAGATGATGGTAGATATTCATTCATCTGATCACTCCTCCACCTCTTTATGTTTCATCTCTTTGTCTCTGCCACTGCTTTTCTGTCCTCATGTTCATTATTGTTTGTGTTCTTCCCACTCATAATGTGAAATACCAACAAAAAAGGCCTCACTGTTCGGACAGAAAATGTATTTCCAGGAGACAGTGACACCGATCTAGAGTTTAGAGAACCAGAGGAAACATATTCTCCTCAGACAACTGAGGGCCAAAGAAACTAGTGAATTATCATGTGGTTGTTTTGGTCATTATTGATTTATATTGACAGTCTGTCCTGCACCAGTCAGAGTATCATTATATTACAGTGGGTAGATTCTTCACTGTTTGTATCCCTTCAGTCCAGTAGAAATATTCATCATAATGAAGAAATCCACTTAAACAACAGGCTGACAGATCAGGAACCCCATTCAGGAAGTAGACATATATGGGTCACTCACATCCTTCAGCAGAAACCTTAACCAGCATTACCACAGTCTACATTACCTTAGTCTACTTTACCACAGTCTACATTTCCACAGTCTACTTTACCACAGTCTACATTACAACAGTGCAAAAACAATACAACAGATGGAAAATATTTGAAAGTTATTGCAGATTTTGTAAAATGGTCATGTTGAAATATGAGACAAATATGAAACTGTTTCAGACTGACCTAAAGGTGAAGCTATAGTACATAAGGAGTCTTTCGAAAGCCATAAAGTGGAATATTCTTGATACAAAGACTATGTTTGCATGGGGTTTTCTACCAACAGACTCTTAGCCACTGGTTGGGTGACGTTGTGGTGAGGGGACAGCTCCCCCTGGTGGTGAGATGGTAAATCCACTGTGTTTAATGACTGTCCTGTAGTACCAAGTGGACCAATGGATGAAGTGGTTGCTGTACAGTATTGATTTAAAGGGGTTTGGAGATTTATTAACCTAATAGTTTCATGCTGTGTTTTAAAAGGTAATATAAATGTTTTAAGCACTGGTTGGCTTTGCTGTTTCACAATTCATAACATTGAAACAAGTCATAAATATTACGGATAACCATATTTGCCTCATCAACAAGATTGAATTACCTTGAGAAAATTGAGACATAAAGCATTACAAAGCCAAACATATTCCTGTTCTATTCAGTTCTCATTCACTAGTGTAGATGTGTTATTTCATATAGCCAGTGATTTATTTAGGTATGTTAATAAGTTATGTGACCTAACATTGTGCCCAAACCCAAGTTTGTGATCCACTGTATTAAATGTCTATAATAATAATAATACATTGAACTTATACAGCGCTTTTCTGGGACCCAAAGAGGCTTTACATCAGATACAAAACAAACAACATCCAAGGAGAGCGATTGGACAATACAGACAAACATAAAGAAAAGGACTCATATATGAGACTGGACTGAGGGAAAGGGCAGGGGCTAGGGGCTAGGGAATAGGGGGGGCTAGGGGAAGGCAGAGGGGAGGGACTAGGGGTAGGGAGAGGGACTAAGGGAAGGACATGGGCTATGAGTAGTGAAGGGTAAGGACTAAGGGAAGGACATGGGCTATGAGTAGTGAAGGGTAAGGATTAAGGAAAGGGCAGGGGCTAGGGAATGGGGGGGTGGGGGCTAAGGAATAGGGGGGGCTAGGGGCAGGGAAGGGCAGGGGCTAGGGGAGAGGGGGGGCTAGGGGAAGGCAGAGGGGAGGGACTAGGGGTAGGGAGAGGGGCTATGAGTAGTGAGAGGGTAGGGACTAAGGGAAGGACATGGGCTATGAGTAGTGAGAGGGTAGGGACTAAGTGGAGGACATGGGCTATGAGTAGTGAGAGGGGAGGGACTAAGGGAAGGACATGGGCTATGAGTAGTGAGAGGGGAGGGACTAAGGGAAAGACATGGGCTATGAGTAGTGAGAGGGGAGGGACTAAGGGAAAGACATGGGCTATGAGTAGTGAGAGGGGAGGGACTAAGGGAAAGACATGGGCTATGAGTAGTGAGAGGGGAGGGACTACGTAGCCCCAACGGCAGGCCATCGCTCCCGTTCTAAACGAGATGGTACACAAGGCCCCTCCCATGCGAGGCCTGCGTAAATGCCTCCATTGTTAATAGCCTGGCTCTCCTCATGTCAGTGTGTGTAAGTAATCTCTGGGAAACATCAGTCACATCCCATTTCCACAGCCCCGTCGGCACTAATGAGACGACACCCTGTCCGCCCCCCCGCTCTATGCTGGGGCCAAAGGGGGAGGGGCCACTATTCACCTATCACTTACCGGGGCCTGTCAGGGGCTGACGATGCTTCGTAGTGACGGGTGACAGATGAGGAAGCTACAGCGGCGCTGATAAGAAAGGGTTCAGTCGGGGGGGGTCTAATTGCATAAGAGCACGCCCCCAGGGACCCTGTTTCCTTATTAACATCCAGAGGCATTATGGGGGGGGACATTATTGAAGGGCTGAACGTGATCCCCTTGTATAACATTCTGACCTTGTTAAGAGGACAACATTCATAACGAGCGGCTGGCGGTCAACAGCGTTTGACAGTTACAATATGACCTCATCACGAGGTCTGATATGTTATAATGCCCCCAAAGGCCCTAAGAAGAAAACTGGCCCACAAATCCATGTCAGCTGTGGTTATCCTCTCAGGGGCCACTCTGTGAATTTCCAAAGACCAAAGGAAGACAAACACATTATGCTTTTAGACATTCTGCTAAAAGCCACATCTCCTCTGAGATCGCCCTCTGAAGAGCTGGTTTGCTGTGAATGGGTATTCAAAGAGGCTGGAAAGAAGAAGATATGTTTTAGATCTCTCCCCGCTCTGTCACACCTGATTCAAATGATCAGCTCATTATCATGTCCTTGAAGAGCTACATCGTGTGTGTTAGGGCAAGGAGAGATCTAAAACACACAGGACAGTGTGTCTCCAGGACTAGGGTTTAAATACACAGTTGTAGAGTATCAGACAAAGAATATTGTGCCTAAGTTGGTCTATTCAGAACCTTTCTGATTTTGGAGGCTTATACTTTATGTGATTAATCGACAACTTAGAAGAAAATATTTTCTGATAGGAACACTTTGAAGTCGAAGGAGCTATAAAAATATTAAACTTTTCATGAGAAGAATGTGATGTAAATAACATTGAATCGTATTATTGTATCATCGTTAGTGTGATGCTCCTAAAGGGGAGACCCAAACACAGGCGGAAACATGGGGACATGGAGTAACGGGACGGTGGCAGCCAGTAGGCCGGTCACGTCGACCTACTGAGGCGGGACACCACAGGGAGGGGTGGAGACCAAGGTGGAGTTGTCACAGTTGGGTCTTTCATGTCCTATAAATTGCTCCAGAAAGGCCCCTTTGAGCATTGAGATGCAGTGCTGTCTGTACATTTCCTGACAATGTGACTGAAAAATGTGCTGTTCAGAAACATCCAGTGGCCTAAAGCTTAGACTTTCCAAAATCAACAGGTTGGAACATCGTTAAAAAGAAAGAAGTGGTGACCTCATCCAGGAGGGATTAGATAACTCCACAGTGGAGGACCAAGTATCAGAACTGACTCCGTTTTGGGAAGATGTGGCTGATTTATGAACGGTTCAGTTTGGAAGGGGTTCAATGTGGTTGGTCTGTCTTGTTAGAATTTGTGGAAAAGCGTAAGTAAAGAAACTGTTCAGTTGGCAATATTTTTTGGACATAATTGACCTGAACAAGGCGCCTGGCCTCCACATGTTTGGGAAGCATTTTTGGATCAGCGACTTGGGACCAATGGCTCTGCAATGACATTGGCTGCACTTTCCAGCCCTTCTAGTCACGTTGAAATGCTCATCATAATGACGAAATAAACCCACACAGGAACCCCCTCCAGGAAGTAGGTGTGGATTGGTCAGCCACAACTTTCTGTCAAAACCTCAACCAGCAGAACCACAGAGTCAGGATGACAAGGTGCAGAAAAGAGTTACACACATGAACATGATGGCCAGGAAAGGTTTATTAAAGCTATTGCAGACTTCTGGATAACGGTCTTATGGAGAGATGAGACACATTTTAACATGTTTCAGAGTGAACCAAAATGGGGGAACCATAACACATAGAGAGTTTTGAGGCATTTGATCCGATTTGAGGCATTTGATTCTAATTGTTTTATGTTGGGCTGTAAAAAGTATTCTAGTTTGGTCTACTTTTTGGACTTTCCTGCATACACAACTCAACAAGACATCAATATGTCTGTTTACACATTCTTCTCTTTAACAGATAATTCTGAGAATTCAGACATAAAGCCTTACATATTAAATGACATGTCCTTCTTTCCCCTTAAATACCCTTCATTTGGTCTGTTTTCATCTTCTGTACCGGATGTTTCTTTTTGACTGCTGGGTTTGAGTAAAAAGATTAAACAAAGTAGACTAATGAAGGAAGGCAAGTTCTTGGTCTGAAATGTTTCAATATCCAAATCATTCGGGCTATTTGGAATGTGGGACGAAGCTCCCATAATGCTTTGCAATAGATTGTTCACAGTTATACATCTTATTTTATTATGCTACATTTTTATATTGCGTCATTTCTTTGGGCCTTATACTTGCCTCATAAGAATCTGTACAATATTTTAGTGTTTGCCTGCAAATGTTTTTTCTTGTGTATGTATGATAGCTAATGGGGAAATTGATTGACCACAAATCGGGCCAAAGCCCAAGTCTGTGAACCACTTAATGAACCATCTGTTTTCTTCTTTTGTCTCTGTCTCCTCTGTCTCCTGCTTGCATTGCATCCTGTCTCAGAATCACATCTGAGTTTCACACTAATGTCTGTCTCATCTGTACTTAACTAGAATCCCACATGATGGGAAACCAGCAGGTCAAACCATATGTACATGTTATATTAGTCTCCATTAATACTCACATCAACAACATAAACCCTAGTATTCACTTCAATAATGGGAGCAATTATTGCTTGCCTACCAGTAATGAATTGTTTTTGCTGTTTAGAAAACACCTCTGAGTCCTCATTTATAGTAACTGCCATGACAGTCATCCAGCCAGTAACAGCAGATGAGTCAGGTTATCTCTTCATTACAGTGGGTCTTATGTAAAGGAGGACAGTTGTTGGGTTTAAACATGTTTGCTGTGTGTTTCAACAGCCCTGTACAAAGCAGAACTGAGTGGAGATCAAAACCAAGAGTTTGTTGGAGAGAAAGTTACTCTGACTTGTTCATGTGTTTTCACAGCTCTGCCAACTGCTACTCTGACAGTCAAACCAAACCCTGTTTTCACTGGAGAGAAAGTTACTCTGACCTGTTCAGTTGAATCTGATTACTGGAGTTATAAGTGGTACAAAGACTGGAGTAATAGTGCTGTAACTCAGTCTGATAGACACTCTGTAACAGGAAACACCCTCATCATCAGTAGTGTTACAGAGTCTGACCAGGGTCCCTACTGGTGTCAGGGAGAGAAAGGATCCAGACCCACATCTACATACATCAGTAATCAGGTCACTATAACTGTGAAAGGTGAGTTAGATAGTTTGTTGTGTGTTTTATGATGTTGTCAATTAGTCTACATTGTTCTATGTATAAATGTTATTAGTTGTAACGTCAGGTGAACGTTCCTCATTGATCAGTAATGTCTGAACTGTTCAATTCGTTGAAATTTCATATGTAATGTTTTATTTGGAGAGCATTTGAGATGAAGGATGATTAACAGTTTGTCTTACATCGGTGCCTGTGAGAGACAGCGTGATCTCCTCAAGGAAGTCCATGCAACATCTGTAATTTCTTGGTTTTAAAACTCAGCTACAGTTAGTCCTTATCTATAGTTTCTGCCATGACAGTCGTCCAGCCAGTAACAGCCGGAAAATCAGCTAATCTCTTCATAACCACTTGACAAATGGGTGCCAGTTGAAGGATAGTTATGAGTTTTACACCTTTCGGTACTGTTTCTGCTCACCCATTTTACTGTGTCACAATAGCATCAATTTACATTTAATATAAAATAAAAAAGATGTGATCATACCTTAAATAGATGTGTGCACTAAATCCATATTAATTAATGTGTGTTTTCACAGCTCCTCCCACAGTTACTCTGACAGTAGATCTAATAAACCCTGTGTTCACTGGAGAGACAGTTACTCTGACCTGTTCAATTGGATCTGACAGTGACTGGAGTTATACATGGTACAAAGGAGACACCATGATTACATTGTCCCAGTCTGAATACATTATGTCAGGGAACAACCTCATCATCAGTAGAGTTGAACAGTCTGACCAGGGTTCCTACCGATGCCATGGAAACCAAGATAACAGACCCACATCTACATCCATCAGTAATGAGGTCATTATAACTGTGAAAGGTGAGTTAGACACTTTGTTATGGGTTTCATGTTGATATTGAGTCATTAATGGTCTGTGTTTCAATCAGTGGTGGTTTTAGTGATTCTGGGGCCCTAGAAGGACCCTGGTTGAGGCTCAACATCATCTATTTTCTACCTCATTGTCCTTATCAAAGACACACCAGTAACATTTATACACCTTCTTACTTTATTGTTCAATGGAACAGCCACTTCCAAAGTAAATCAGTCAGTATAAATTACCACCAATGGGATGGACGAGGTGTAAAATGCCAGTAACAACTGAAACAACTATTCTATATGCCACTGTGAATGTATTGTAGGAAATGTTCAGGAGAGTCTATAGAGTAATTATGTTGTAACAAATCAAGGGGCACTGTGTATTTGCAATTGTTGCTGTCAGCCTATGAAATAGTTTTATCTGTATGAGTCTTGGTATGGGCGGAGTAAAATGCCAGCAACAATATATAGAGCCCCTTATAAACAACTAAGATAGAAATGTTATACTTAATTGTCTCATTAGACTTGGCTGGCATTGGAGCAACCCCCTCTGGTAGACAGGAGAAGTTTAGAACAAGGCTTTCTGTGAGATGTCAGCACCACAATACAGTCCTCTGTGGGTAGAACCTGGAATGATAAACACTTGTCTGAGGTAAAGGTGAGGCCTGTAAGGGAGCTACTTGATGATGGAGGTCTTGTTC